>JAPYZR010010403.1:0-15807 GCA_030522945.1 Trichopria nigra
TCGTCCTGTATCCGTTTTTCTCCCTGTCCTTTTAATTCGTCAGTTTCTGTTTGCGGTCCGGTTCGTTGCTTGTTTTTTTTTTTGTATTTATACTGTAAAAAATTTTGCTTTTACGAGGACCATAGACTTTACGCACGGGCGTAAAAGTTGAATATCAAAATGGCGACGCCCAATATGACATTTCCGATTTTTCCATGTCTATATAGCGATTTAAGCGGACAAATTTCTTCCGAAGGTACGTTTATTACAGTTCTTTGTTTTTGAAGTTCTCGTATACTAACCTGACGTTGAATCTTTGGATTTTTATATGAATTGAAACATTTTTAAAATAGTCGTCCGCCATATTGGATCCGCCATCTTGAATGACAAATTTATCAAGAGAATCGTGAGCAGCGACCTACTACAACACTGCATAAATATATTTTGTACAAGAAACATGTCAGTTTAAATACACGCGGAAAAATCGTAAATGCCATCAAATTTACGCCGTATTGGATGTCGCCATTTTGAAATTAAATTTTCCGCTTGTGCATTTCAGCGCGTCGAGTTCAGAAGGACCGATTTTATTAAACTGATAGTAATGACTTTCGTTTATTTATTCATATAAACACAAAAAAAAAATGTTATTCTCGTCGACGACAACATTAAATGTATTTTGGCAATCTTTAATTAATGAAAATGGAGTATCAAAGTTCGGCAAAGTCGTCCTTGTCTTGAGAAATGTCTAGGAATGTTTCTTATACCTTATACTATATAGGGTGAGGGTCGTAACGAGATAATTATTCTTCCTCGTAACCATTGCAGTTTGCGATCCTTCCGCGCCTGTATTATTATATCTGATGGGTGCCGTAATTATTTCAGGTATTTTATTATTGTTATTATAAAATCGGTCATAGTCGTCAATACTATATGTTATTTTATTACCATACATCTTTAAAAATATTAAAGGATTTTTCAAACATATGAAAAAAATTTCGTTCTATAATTAAATTAATCACATAATTTATTCAATTGTTATACACCATCCACGTCAATTTATATATATACATATATAAGTTTCAACTAGAATGTCGTCAATTTAAAAGCATTGTTCTTTTAAAGTTCAACGAGTAGGGAATTTCGCGAACAATGCCGTAAGTCTTGCCGAGGCGTTGACGAAAGTTTCGGAACCGTGAGCTGAATCAGCTTCTCGTAGTAGTGGTGGTGGAGAGTGAGTGAGAGAGAGAGAGAGAACACACGATTCAGCTGACACATTCTTATGCTCGCTCGCGGTTTCGCGGGGAATCTCGCTGCCGTTGCAAGCGCAATTACTCATAGGGAATACTCTCCTGGCTAATCGACTTGGATTTATCAATCGATGCTGCGGCAAATTTTTATCGTAACTATATAGAGATCGATCGGAATCGGAGATGTCGTCGAATATAATAAAAGAAGCGATAATTTTCAGAAATGTACAATTTTTTATGAATGTTTTTTTTGTCGTCAATTTCTATAAATGTTTTGCGTTTTTCTAATTTTCTATTATTATATGAGTGACACATTAAAAAATAGTGTGTTAATAACTTTCGAAAAATCGGGCCATGTTTTCTTATCGTTTATGAAAATTAATATTATCATAATGTAGTATTTATATCCGCCATCATAGTTCATGAAGTTATAGCGTGTTGCATCTAGTAATGAGAAACGTCCGCATTTCGAGTATACGGTATATTAATTACATATACATGCAGCGATCAATTCCATGGAGTTACGATCACTCAAAGTCACGTATAAGCATAAATCCGAATGATCGATCACCAACACTCTAACAATTTAAGCCCGATTCACTCCATCAGTATCAAATCATCATTTTCTCCGCTCTTCCTCTTGAGAATGTAACCTCTTGAGGGCCGCCTTATATAAAAATCAATTTTCTTTCGAGGAAAATGTCTCCGAAGTAATATACAAAGCTTCGCGAGAGAAATATGCGGAAAAGTAAATAAAATGGTCGAATAAGGATCTTGGAAATCTCGGCAATTCCTCTAGTTTCCACTTTACGGGTATATATATACCCTAATTATTTTGTACCCTCGTGGCTCGAGGGAGGAAGTTACCGTTTTTTCCCCATTTGCGATCTCTTACTTGCTCCGGCGCTTTTTATACGCGTTTATCTTCCACCATGCTCATTCTTCCCCCAGTATATATATGTATGTATATATATATATATATACGTATATAGTCTAAAGCAATAACCGGAATTGCGCTCCGAGAATTCAGGCGCATGCCGTACCTACGCTGAGGAGGTCAATTTGCTAGATTCGGCACAAGCAACAATTTTGCTCCTTAATAAGATGGTGATGTATGCACGGCTAACCCTATACGTAGAATATAAGAGCAGGAGAGATTTTCAAAATCTATGGCCCAATTATGATGAAATTGGTATTATATATTTATTTACGGTGCGCGATTATAATGGAATTCTTCAAAAAATACTCATTGTTTGTGGATTAAAAGGCAATATATAGGATAAAAGTGATATATTTTTATTATGAACATTTCTAATCAATAAATGTTATTTCTTACTTCAAATTTTAATTTTTTTTTTTTAATTTTTGATGTCCCTGATGGTTACGAATCTGAAATCAGTTTGCGAAAATTCGAATGATGCGAAATGGCGCTCTTTCCGAATGTCTGCTCTTTCCAAATCCGCGATAAAGAAGTAGGTGTTTCCATTGCAAAAACGTTGACCTTCGAATGACCTTTTGAAGATCGGGGTCAAGGTCATAGTTGAAAGTGAAATTTCCACCCCTTTCCAAATCAGCGATAATAACCTGGGGGTTATTCCCGTTTAAAAGATTGAATTGGACCTTGATAAGACCTTCGAGTCAAAGCCTTGAATATTTTACGCCATATAGTACTACATACGTGTCATTTTGAAATATCATTGATATGGATTGATAAATTTTCTAATATTTTCTTGGATTTCACAAAAAATGTTGACGTACTAACGCAGTCATCGGAGTATAAAGACGAGAGTATTTCAAACTTATCATTGGATTCAGAAGATCCCATATAATTCGACGACGGGTAGAGTATGTTGCTCGCCGTTGCGAACAGTTTTATCGGTCATCCATGAGAAAAGAGGAGGTTGTAGTCAAGAGACTCGGGGATTCCGGGGGCTTTTCCTTTTTCGTCCCGGGACAGCCATGGAAGTTTTCCCCAGCAAATGCGAAAAGAGCTTGGCCAAGTGTGTAACTAGTAACGACTCTTTCGTCGAACCTCTCTCTATCTCGCTTTCACATTCTATCTCAGGGGCTTGAGATCGCATCGCGTTGGGCTTGGCATGTTGAGATTTAGTAAATTTATATAACTATGCATTCTGAAATTTGTTTTGCAATTTGTCGTATAAACGAAATACTGGATTTTCCCTTTTGGTAATTTCAATCGATATGTTTATAGTTGATGGAAACAGTACAATACAAATTCGGGGTCGATGCGCGCTCGTCACTATATACGCAAGACAATAAATTCATGTTGTTATTCGAAACGCTCGACATTATGCAGTGCTTAATTCTGTAATATAATCCAGTCGAGATTAGAATATACATGTACATTTATGAATAATAAACATTTTTAAAAGTACATAGAAAAACAAAGTTTCCATTTCGGTACGCCTGGCATATGTCTGTAACACCTTATTTACCATTATTTGGAATGACGTAAAAACAATGATTAAAAAAATTGAATATATCGTTAATGATAATCATATTTATGCAACAACTATACCCCACGGATTCGTACAAATGCAGAAAACTCGAGAGCAAGAATTCTTAACGACTTATGCGGAGAAATATGCATTTCGTCGTGCCGAAAAATGAACGTCAGATTCTGCGTTTCAGCAGCAGCCGTGTTACGGTAATCTCCGCATAGTTGGCATGATTTCATGCGCGCCTATATATTCGGGTTCACGTAGTATATATATATATACCCTACGATGGAATTATAGAGAATACGCCGAAACATACCACTGAGTGGGTGTTCGGTGATCTTCGTCCCCCAGGGTGGAGACGAGGACCCTGGCAGGTGCGTATAATGCATATATCGACATCGCGACATTATTAACGCACCCTCCGCCCCCACCCCCGCCCCCTGCATTGTCGGAAGTCCCCGAAGACCGAGCTAAGTTTTGCAAAATGCTCCATCAAGCTGTAGAATATTTGCATTCGCGTCAGCTCGACCGATTACGTATTCGTTCGTTAATTTTGCAGTTCCTTCGCCGTCACGCTTCGTCAAACGTCTCCTATACACTTGACATTTATGCAGAGAGGCAGAATTAACGAAGGGAATTTCGGCAAATTACCCTCGGTCAATGTTAATTTTGAATGAATCCCAAATTGCATGTTTCCGAGCGAATGCTTTTTTTGTTTTGTCACCTACTACCAGCAGGAAAAAGAAACTAATTGAAAAATTGGGTTTTTTTCGACTGTTTTGCCATATCTGGTTTAGAACCGGTACAGTAGGTATTATTAGAACTAGAAACAACTACATATTCTATAATTACGATAAAAGAGTGTTCCGCAAACTCTCTTCCGCAAGAATTGTTAGCCTAAAGGTTGGATAATCTCTTTCATTAATCAAGTTGTACAATTTTCCATTTGCGGATGGCGGTTATTTGATGTGCCCTTTTAAGAAAGACGGAGGACTGTATACATTATCTTTTATCGCCAGCACTATGCAGTGTGAAATCAAGAAAACGATATCACGGTGCCTTCTTTCGATTCATCCCCAATGACGTCTGACGTCACAGCACAGGTCGAGTGGTGGGGGGGTTAGGTTAGGAGCGAGAAGGAAACTTAAATGTGCTTCTTTTGATATTGCATTGTTTCGAGCGAAAGAAAATGAAAAAAGCGAGTTACGGACGAAAAGCAAAAATTAAAAATTAGCAAAGCGTAAAAAGAAACATACATTTTTACAATAGCGTTTTCGTACTATATACTATACTGAAATAAGTACATAGCGATCGTTTTCTATTTTAAAATGCGAAAGCTTTTACCAGGGAAAATCCTAGGGTTGCCGTCTCTCGATCAACATCGACGTCTCTTTTTATTCATGGCCGTGAAATATAGAATAGAGTAGCGGGTGGAAAAGAAAGGGGGCCTCCGCCGATGGAAGCGTATGTATGTATATAGTAGAGCATCCCTAAAATATTTCTGGCATCCGTCAAGAGAAAATGCAGCAGTCGCGCATCCGGTATAAGGCAAAGCCAAGTGTGACAGTCCCCTGTAGAGAAATTGCGCGAAATCTAGCTCGAGAAATGAGCGCGAACTGGTATACGCGGTAGTTGGGGAACTCGACGGCCAAACCGATTTGAAATGTAGCGTATGGCGCCCGGGAAAACCTTCATTCTCATCTTCAGACGCGTCTCAATTTTTTCTTTCTACTACCCCACACATCAGATGAATAGAATCGATGAAATTGCTCGCGCCGAACCCTCAGGACTCGGCAATATTTCATATTTTCATATTAAGAATAGTATAGTGCCCGCGAAATCAGCTGTCGGGATATATATATATATATATATATATATGCATATAAAAGGGTATTGACGCTATTGACAGATGCGTCAACGGTTCGGCTGTTTCGAACCGAGTTAGATAATCTTCGCTTTAAAATGGCTTTTCATTTGGCATTTCGTGCATCGTTCTTGTTGGAAAACTTTAATTTGTTGTCAACATGTCATGTATATAATAGTAAATATATACATGACTTTTTATTTGTTTTAATAATTGAGGAATTTACTAAACGACACTGAGAACTATGACTGTGGATGATGTCATAGTAACGAATAGATGAATAACTATCAAATTGTATAATTAATAAATAAGAATGAATAGAGTAATATTACTCGAGAATCTATTAACGAATTCCGCTATTACAGCGAAAGTTCTAAAGACTATTAGGAGCCATCTAACTACCAACTACTTGAAAATTACATTTATAGTTTCGAGTTTAGAGCACTTAATTGTTTCATACATGAAAGCAATTGAACACATTTTATCATGAACTTATATGTATAAACCAAAATATTTTTATATATGTAAGGCCAATACGGCCAATCTAATATGGCGGCTGAAAAAAAAACGCAATTCGAAATCTGACAGTGTAAAAAAATTACCATATATCATACGTCAGAATTTCAATGCAAAAGCTCTTTGGCGATTTTTTGAAACGCAACTCGTCCTTTTTGAAATAAAAATTCAATGTGCTTTGAAAACTATTGTAATAAAATAATCAGAAAAAATTGAATGTTAAACACTGATGGATTGGAAAAATCCGAACTCAAGACGATGGAATTGTAAATACGAGAAGAACATTTTGAAATCACTGAATCATTCATATTCGAGTTTTATTTTTAAGAAACGTAACAAAAAACAAAAAAAAAAATATACCGTGACGACTTTTCAATATCAAAATGGACTTGTGCGGTACCAATATTTCTGGAGCTATTTGCTAATAGCAAGTATAGTCGTTGGTCAAATGGAACGGCGCTATCAATGCCTGATGCACTATTGGATCGCTGCCATAGATTTCCGGAGAAAGAATATTCATTCAAACTTTTGATTCTTTGCATTTTTTTAAAATAACGAAAATATTTTTATTTTTTTTTTTATATTTATTTTGCATATCGATAATAAATAAAATTTCATTTCATAAATTTTTGCTTACATATATTATCAGTTCATTGATGTTGTAAAAAAATTAAATAAAAAATATTGTGAATTAATATATGAATATTACGTAAAAAATATATATGATTTTCAAATAATTTTCTGTACGTTAAACATTGAACGATATATATAACGAAAATAGTTGTAATTATTGTCAGAAGTCACCAACAATACGAGGAAACCTTTCGGCAAATTTCAGTTAGAAACGTTCAGATTTGTGAGAGTTTTGGAGGGGGAAAGAAATTATAAACGCAAGAAAACAAATTTTTATCAGTCTTCAAAACATATTTATTTAATTGTTTCAAACAGTATTGCACTGCTCCAAAGAATATGCAAAAAATATATGTCGAAGTAGACACTTTGAAGACATTTAGGTGGAAATTCCAGAGATTTACCCTCTAAGATTTCCCCGGAAAAATTAATTTTTTTGAAATATTCTTTTTTCTTTAGTTCTGAAACTGGATATTTTTTAAGATTTTTTTGTCGAAATAGTCTCATCAGTCTGTAAAGAACAATGCATTTTTTGATTTTTCTTCATTCTTGTTTTTAAGAAATTAAATAAATTCTGAACATTTCTATTTTTCTAACTAATCCAAGAGGAAAATATAAGAATTTGTTAAAGTGTCGCATTAATTAATGAAATAAAAGCACTGATTAATTAGTAACGAATTAAGGTCACGAATTAGAGACTCGTCCCTTATATAATTTCCCTGAAGGCGAAGGACCAATTTGTCCATGTATGTCAAATTCATATCTCAAGATTGACGAAACCGTCACTAATACTATGTTTAGCATTTCGTGCTGTTCATTATTACACATGTATATGATCTCTGCATCAGTGTTAGTACGGAAAATGAACCGTTTTCCAATTTAATTAAATGTTTTATTAAATATTTATTTTTAATTACGCAAAAAGGACTTTTATTAAATGTAATTAAAAAGTGACATCCTTGTCGAGTTTAATTAAAAAAAAGAATAAACATTTCAATATAGATGAAATTCCCGCTGCAATGTTCGCATAAAAACAATGATGACAAAAATGGATAATAATAAAATAACTAAAGCACATTAACGAGATAAAAAGTCAATACCGTCTATATGTAGATATATATATATATATATGTACTCATCGACAGAGGTATCAGTGCACTTTGAAGAACCAATCGTGCTCGCAGTTTGCTCTTTGTCGATATCGAAGTGCCTCTAATGGCAGAGACGACGCGATCCCTTCCTTCATAGAAGAAACGCCTTCCCATTATTCACAGGCAAAGTTAAGAAACTCCCTCGGGAATTGGAATATTTACAGGCGGTCGACGTCAGGTATCTCGCGCCCGGTTTCCCACCGATGCAGTTGCGAATTGCAAAAATTTCGTCAATGAGTTCGATCTTCTTTAGAAATACATTTAACGAAAGTTCGAGGTGGTGGTTATTGTGGCGCAGTTAGTACGAAACCGCGTCGCATCGACCGAAAGCTCCATACCTTTTATATATATGTATATACATTTGGTCGAATGTACACGAGTTTCTTCGGCTTTTAAATTTTTTCTCTCCTTCTCTTCTTTTTAAGAAATTATACCTTTTTCCGTATATAGCTGGCGATTTCGTCGCGATGCGCTTTCATAAAGTTTCCGAAGAAACTGTGGAAGTTGTAATGATAAAATGCACAGAGGCTCTTCGAAGTCTCTGTTACGATATAGAATTCACTTTTTTTTTTGTCATCCAGAAATGAATTTATCTGTGTGATTTTTTCTGTGACGAGCCAATTTCGTTTGCTTCACATTTTTTTCACCAGCCAGAAGTGTATACATATATATATATATATATATATATAGAGAGAGAGAGATAGTGCGATGGCACATTTTCTTCAAGCGTGGGAAACAAAAATTTCGTATGCTGTGTCTACCATTTGCCGGATTATATCCATGACTGGCATTTATTCGCTTTCATTTCAATTCACGCTTGATCCGAGAGGCTCTCGAATGCGAGGCGACCTTCGCGTCATTTCGCAATGGCGCTTTAGTCACGGAGATATTCCATATTCAGTTTGTGCCGCCATGTATATGGCATTCTTTCGGCGACGTTTTCACATTTGCGTTAGCAGTGCTAAATAAAAGATCATCCCGTACATTCGCTGAATCGTGAAAAATTTCGCGAGGCCACGCGCGCAATATTTATGCGGTCGAATATATATTAAAATATTTTGCAATTTCTTCGCGACAGCCGCATATAAAAGTCCTCATTACGGTAAGTTTTGGACATTTCCAGTGGTTTAATCCTCTTTATGGAATTTCCTCATATATTATGTTACTTCATCGTACGGCGTTTTCTACCACCTAAATATGCACTATAGTCTGAGTGAAGTCTTATGAAAATTGTTGGGGGGGGGGGGGGGGGGGCGACAATAAAAATCGGGGCATGGGGGCCTTTGAAACGGTGTCATATACCGATGAGCATACAGAATATTAATATAGCGCGCGACAAAAAGGGAAGAAAGAAAGAAAGAAAGATAATAAAACAATGGGCGCACTAATGACGCGGACTTACCTAGTTTTTGCAGGTGGCGACTTCGGACTTGACAATCCGGCTCCCTGCTGGTCCATTCGGCGAAGAGACTGTAAACAGATGCAAAGAACGTAATGAGGACGTTTGAAAAGTTGGAAGCGCTGCTTCAGAATAATTTGCTTATTTATTTCGGAAATGTTTAGTCAAAGCCTTAATTACATAATTGTACATTTCTAAGTTACGAATGATTGCGTTAAATATGCGTATCCGCTATAGGAAAACCCGGAGTAAAAATAAAATGGATTTCAATTTCTATCAAAATTCATCAGACGAGGGCAGATCCATCATTGGTTTAAAAATTCGAATGCGATTCATTTATGATCTAATTTACATGGTAGAATAAGGAAGGAAACATCCAGCAGAGTCGATGAGGTCGATATCAAAATTTATACGACGAGGACTGAATATGGATTCAATAAAAGTTCGAAACGTCATATATGTGGTTAAAGATCCTGGAACATCAAGAAAAAAATGCAAGAATATCTGTCTTTTCGCGATTAATTCTACTGATTTTCGACGATTGCGAGAGGGTCTAAAATAGCCAACATTTACAGATTTTACTAATTTTAGTAATACTTCATCTCAATCTCGTCAGATTAAGATTAATATTAAGATTAAGATTGACGATAAGTAAAATGCTTTAATATCTTTTGTTTTTAGATCATACCAATTGCTGATCTAAATCAACGTCTCTCATAAACCTGATGGTCGTTCATTTCAAAAATTTCGACACTCTTTTACTGCGACGTTATTTGTTGTTCACGATTTGTATCATTTTTCCCAAAATCGATCTTCTTCTTTACGAGATAAGTTATACGGTTAACAAATTTATATCGACAATAAAATATATTCGAAATATTTGGATATTTTTCGAAGGGAAAAAGGCACGCGAAAAACTATCGAAAAATTGTCAAGCGCTTCAAAAGCAAATCGGTCCAGCAAATTGTTCAACAATTCAAGCGTTCACGGTTCAAAGCCGAAGCTTTCACAAGGTTCCGCATCCCCTATACCGCATCAAATACTCGAGATCGAAGATGGTTTTTCCAAACAGGAGGCCGAACTTCATATTTCTTTCATCTCGTTTGAGATGCGGTTAATCGAATCGGTACAACCTCGTCCACGTCAAAGGGTTCAAACCCGTGACTTTCCCTTTTTCATCTTTGCTCTGTCAATGTTCCCTCGCCACGCTTTCCACGGGCTTTATTCTAAAACTGGATAAAGTCTGGAAGGCCACAAACGGGAAGGAACATATATTCATATATATATATATATATATATATATATTCAAAAGGTCCCGATATTGCCGGTGTGTTACGTCATTTTTCGGCCTCGATTTTTTCGACCTCGGCGTCGTTGAATATCATTATAGTAAATCCCCTGAATGAAAAATGAGCGCAACGGAAAGGAATCGCCGGCATGCTGCAAAAAGGATACGGTTATTGTATCGAGTGTCTTCCCGTAGTTAATTCCGCGGCGGATTTTTACGCGCCACTTTCATTAATGACGTAACTTTCTTTGACAATGCGTTTAATATTTAATGACAAAGTTGACGAGTTTTTTTTCGTTTTAAGCAAATTATTTTTAATGGAGGTAGTTTACGTATATAATATTTTTTCTTTTAAAACAACATTTTCTTCTTTTAATTTGATGAATATCAAGTTTTTTTCTTAACATATGTTGTATATCTATAAATATTAATAATGAATGTGTTTTAAATTATTAAGTTATCAAAGTATTCCTAACTTTGCCAATTTAATGTACGATTTTATCGTTATATTTATGAAAGTGATTTTCAAATTATATCTTAATTATACTATATAAAATTAGAATAAATAGAGATTACACCTATACGAAGAATTTCTATGCGTATGCATAATCCGTCTTCGCGCGCGTGTGCGTGTGTGTGTGTGTGTGTGTGTGTGTGTGCGCGCACTAACGACGTCTCATGCATTACCTTACGATAATAGAAATAAAAGTTTCGACCTTAAAAATGCATTTTTTAAATTACTTTACGACTGCGGTTGTACGATGATATTACATTTTTTACAGACTTTGCTGTTTCAAGGAGAGTATAATAAAACTTTTGAGCAGTAGTACATACTCTTATGATTTTCTTTTAAAAAAAGTTTTTTGCCGCAGTGTACTTTTTAATTTATCTTTCTCAGTTATAGAAAGTTTCTTAAAGTCTCTCGAGTTACGATTTAATATTATTAATAGACTCTCTTAATTTAGATATTGATGGAGTGTTATGAATTTCTCTTCTATAGTTTAATTAATATTATAAAAATCTCAACTCTATAATTAATACGATTGACAACATTTTTATCATATAGTTTAAGTTATCATTGATTTTAAGTAAGGCGATTCTTAAAAACAAAATATCTTTTTTATGTTATTTTACATAACAATGAATAATAATTTTAATTATGAGTTATAATTCATACTTAATGCGACGTTTTCGATATTTTCGTTGTGTTGACCACCATTTTGTTAATAAGACAATAATTACAAAAATCTTGCGTGATCGATTTCTTTCCGAGACATATGTCTTGGAAAAAAAATCTCAATGCTATCCCAAAGGGCGACCAACAAAAATTCATGTCATCTCGTGTTCTTTTCATATTTTTTAATATATGAGAAATAAACGCTAAAGTCGCGGTAAAACTTCAATGCATCTGCCGGTTAATGGATTCGACAAAAATAAATTATATTATAATTTTTATTCACTCGTATTCTATTGAAAAATAATAGAATAGCGAGAATTCGATTTTTGTAAAGAGAGGCAAGAAAATCTTAAAACGCCGGGTTTAAAACGCCTGTTACTACTTAATGCGATGCGAATCTCTTAAATCTCAATATTTACTTTAATCCGTTAATGCCAAAAATCACGGATTTTTAGTTTATTTTTGTACTTTACTACCAAATTGGAAGGTGAAAACAAAAATTCACGATGAAACTCACTTACGTAGAAAATAAAGTATGTTTTAAACGCGTGCACTTTGGATTTATTTTTTACTAGTCTTTCTTTTTTATTATTATTATTATTAGGAATTAGGGAAGCAAAATTACGTTTTCATTCACCTGGCAAAACAATATGACTTTTATTTGAAAAGTATATACTGAAAATTTGTAAACATTTATTTTATCAGTTTTCCAAATCTATAACGACGAACCAAGATTCATTCAAAATTAGGGAAAATAAATGGTCAAAATAGTTTGAGTTTACGGAAGAAATTTTTGTCTTTAGCTTCGTTTAGTTTATCGTATTTTAAAATGGTGGAAACTAGACTGAAATAACCTTAAAAGTGTAAAATTTCAATTGGTCGTATGTACTCTATTATTTCCTAGTGTACTGTTTAATGATTTGAATAATATCGGATTTAAACAATAAGTTTTCTTAAGATTATCGTCAAATAGAAGTTTCAAACTCTTTATACTTTATCTCGTTTTTCCGTATTTTGTATTAAATTATAATTCATTCACACTAAATCATAATTTAGTGATGGATTTGCAAATTCCAAAATGGCGGATCTGACACAGGGGATGGGATATTGAAAAGTGTATTATTTACGTTCTGCGTACATAAATTAAAGAAGAAAATGTGATTTTTTGAAAAAATTCGTTGATTCTATAAAAAAAAAACTCATTTAATTACTTTGTCAAATACAATTCTCTATGTTATTGTTTGACTAATAAGTATGCGGAAAAATACCATTGTATACCGTTTGTTTTTCCAACTTTAATAACATTAATCCAAATTAGTATTTCTGTCCACGTTAATTATATCAGAATTAAAATTTTGTTGTTTTAATTCCAGCTCTTATACAAACTATTATTAGCATCGTCCTTTTAATAACATAAACTGGAAGGATTAACGACTCGATTTCGCTTTAACGCATTAATAAAATGCCTACATTATTATCTACTAATATATACATGTGTGTGTGTGTGTGTGTATGTATGTATGACTCGTTCTATTTCGGGCAACGCGGAAAATCAAAAGCGTGTAAAGTATATATCATCACGTCCTATCTAATTAAACTCAGATCGCCATTTTGCGATAAATATAATATAATTGATACAAACCTCGCTCATATACGATTATATCAGATTTTCACACGTTATCGTTAATTCCCTTGTTAGCACTTCGTTTAAACGCACAATGCGCCTTGACGCGTTTATCGATTAATTGCCGAATAAAACTTGAATAGTTTTCATCAACGAGACACCATCGGGGCGGTGTCGCAATTACCGCGGCGATCGACGGCCGAATAATATACGACTCTCGGAGATGCATGACGTCAAAATTCATAAATGTTACGTTGTTGATACGCGTAAGGCGTAACAATCAAAATTAATTCAATATTTTTATCTAAAAAAGTTATTCGGATGTTAGTAAAGTGTTAGAAATTCCTATATAGTAGAAATTTATTCAATTTTTTTTTTCTTATACATGCTCTCTATTTCTCTATACCTTTAAACCTTTTACCGTGTTAAAAGTCTGAATTATCTAAAAAATGTCAAAGAAATGTTTTCATTTCTATACCTACTGCAGTAGGGTATATTTATCAAAATTAATATGAAAAGGTTCGATCGTTCTGAGGCTGCCTTTACTTATTGGTGTAGGTTTTCTGCAGTTTTCTGACTATGCCGTCGTACACACGATTATGGACAATAGTAAAAAAAAGGTTTCTTTTGAAAACAATAATTTTGTTAAGTTAGGTTAGACTACCAAATTGGAAAATGAAAAAAAAAAAAAAAAAAAAATCACGACGAACGCATTTATTTTAGTATTTTTGTAGTGTATCCTTTCGATTTCCGGGGTCAAAATTGCGTTTCCGTTCTCCGAGAAAAAGAATGTGGCGAAATTTTATTTGAAAAAGTACCGAAAAATTCTAAACATTATCAATTTTTTCCAGTCTCTAACGGATGACGATTCATTCAAAATTATGGGAATTTCAAAAATTACGTATTTATCTGTATAATTCTGTTGGAAACTACATCGAACGAAATTTTTCACTTAAAAATATCAAATTTCGATCGTGGTTGCAAGTTCCTGGTGATTTTCGAGTGTCGGACATTTTCGATGGTCTGATCTGAATAATGTCGGATGTAATATGTCGCTCTTATATATATAATATAGGGAAAATAAATAATTAATTTTCTCATAATGAATTTTGTTATTGTGTGTAGTGTATTTCTTTTTTTGTTTTTAACATTTCGTACGTTCATTTCCCGAGTTCTCACTTTACTGATTTCTTCTTCTTCACCCCATAGGGAAACTTCCTTCTTCCACCTTTTTACATTACGCTACCGCCGCGCGACATGCGAATTCTTTCGTCGTTCGCCGCATTTCTCTTCTTCCTCAGCCGGCTTAGTAAAAGTTTCAAAATTTGTTTGCCCCGAGACTATTTACGACCTTGGAAAGATTCGTAAATACGCCTTGAGAGCGGCTCCGTCCTTTCTGCGAAATCGCGAAAACATAAAGCCTGCGACGTTTCGTCTGTGAATTATGTCCCTGCCTTCCGTTTGGTTTTATTCTCTAAGCAGCACTGAATTCCTACTTGTTACTTGAGATTTAATATATGCGACTTTTTGGCGAACGACAACATTTCTGAGATATATGTGCTTTCGTGTTGCTCCATAAAACACTTTAATTATTGTATTGACTATGAAACTATTGTTTTTTTTTCGATATGAATTGAAACTGTAATAAATCGATAATTGAAAACATATAAAAGGAATTAAAATAAAAGAAATAATTATTATTATTCGTTTTTATTCTTTTTATTCAGTTGTTAAAAAGTAATTTTCATACAGTGCATGTGAACTAAAAAAACAAAACACAATTTTAATTAAAGATGTGCCGTACTCTAATTATGACGAAATGAGGACATATTATGTATTAAAAAAAGAAGTATATATCTCACTTTTTAAAGCACACATTCTGTTATTAAAATTAATCTATTTTAATTAAAAGGGTAAGAAAATAAAAAAATTGTTTAATACACTTTACTTCGTATTATAAATGTAAGTGAAAAATATTTGTTTAAAATTTTAATTAAATATTTTCACTCTAATGCGTTAAAGCAATTATTTTCGTACGTACACATAAAAGAGATCTTGAGCTACATTGAAAACTTGTTATATATATAAAAAAAAAAATATATATCTACAAAAATAAAATAAAATATTACCTTGTAAACTCTATTTCACAATTTTTAAAAATATTTCTTCCTTGATTCTTAATTACATATTATAAATATTTCATCAAATATTTGAATACAATGAATTTCATCAAAATTAAATGAATAATGTATCATTTTTTTTCAGATAATTCGACTTCTGAAATTTGGTAAGAATTATGAATATTTTAAAACACCCTTGGTAAATTCGCGTAGGATAATACGCGCGCTAATTTCGAAAGAGAAGCCAAGCAAATGTTAGAAACAAAAAAAAAAAAAAAAAAACAAAAAAACAAAAAAACAAAAAAAAAAAAAAAAATATATATAAAAAGTACAGCACAAATACGCCCGAA
>JAPYZR010010406.1:0-11767 GCA_030522945.1 Trichopria nigra
CTCATAACCATTTACTTGCTATTACATCGAGTGTTATCTCTCTCGGTAGTTCATTATCTCTCCACACTTTGTATACAAATACACAGAAGATGCTCTGCAAGAACTGCACTTGTTTACAATAAATTTCATAACTCAACTTGACTTCGAAATAAAGTCTGCCAACTTCAAAGCTGCAGTAATTATGTAATTTATCAATAAAACAGGCGATAACGCTGATATGTGTGCAACTGAAATTCGCCACAGTAGTAAATCTGCGAATCCAACGAGCCCAAAGCAAAAGCGAGGGAAAGTGCTTACCTTCGCGTAATTTCTTGAAGAGAAAGGCCGGCTCTATGTCGTTACCGGAACTGCTTCGCTTCCTGCTCCTCCTCTGCTGTTGCTGCTGTTGCTGTTGCTGTTGCAGCTGCTGCTGGTAGCTCAAGACAAGCTGATCGTTCCATTGCTGGTTGTTGTGAAGGAGGGCAGCCTGGACTCGGTTTTCTGCAATCACGCAACGGTCATAATTCAAGCTACGAGCCTGATCGGCGTCGTCCGTCTCCATCTCGGAGACGTGCATGATGTTACGATTCGCGGATTTATTCGCGTTGTGGTGAAAATCGCCGCCCTCTGCGAACCGGCTGTGGCAGGCACCGTCCGTCACTTTCGGAATTGACGGGACGTATCCGTAGTAGGCGTTCGACGAGACGAAAGCCGCGGTTCTGCATTCAGCCCTCATTATAACACACTCGCACGATCTTTTCTTTCGATAAGCACAAAAACTCGAGCTGCTTTTAAACGAGAAAGACAATCGCTTTTCGGTTATTTAAAGAATAATGCTTGCGTCGACTTTGTTTCTTTTGTTAGCGTTTACAACGAAAAATTCTCTCGTTTCCGTCTTTATATATAGAACGTGCAAAAATAGTAATCACGAAACCGACAAGGCGACCACCTCACTCGTCGAAAGCCGAAAGCCGAATTGAGCCGAACTGTCGAACCGCAAATTAAAACCGAATAAAACCGAAACGCCGGTCGCCGGCCAGTCGGACACCGCGGTGCGGCTTAAGCCTTAAGGGACATCTACAATAGTAGAATGTCACTATACGTAATTTACGTAACGTAAAGTTTGTATAATACATATTGAACTTCTTTTTGTGTATGTATTTTACGTATCTTTTAAATATATCATACATACATTTTCCAAAAAATCGGTTTTTTTGACCCAATGATTAGGGTTCCCCCCTTAAGGTGGTTCTAAAGTAGAGCAGTTACCGACCTAACCTCAAAACAGGCAAAGTATAAATAAATAATTATTGTAATATTTTTAAAAATTCGGGCTTTGGAAGGGTGATTCTATATAACATATACAATCTTCAAAAAAATATCGTTGAAATTGGTTCAGAATTAAACGAGAATTATCCTAAATAAATTTTTTTTATTGCTGGTATAAGATAAAATTTATTTCTGATTTTCCCCTTTTAATTGGGAATCAATGTCACAGATATTTTGTTGAGGATTGTATATGATAGAATCACCCTTCCAAAGCCCAAATTCTGAAAAAACGTTTCAATCACTTTTCATTTAAACTTTTATTGTTGAAAAACTCGGTTGGCGGTAACTGTTCTACTTTAGAACCCTCTTAAAGGCGCAGGTCCAATGGCAATACATAAATTGCGTAATTACGTAAAATACATAAATCCCGGAAAGTCCCGACCACGCTTAATGCTTGCCAAACATAAACTGCCATTCCATGCTCCATCCTTCGATCTTTCCCGAAAAACCAAAACACCGATCGACGACCTCCTGGGAAACCAATGTAGTTCTTGGAACGCTACGCTACAAGGAAAACAAATGAACTCCAACAATGCGACATATATATATATATATTTTCATCACACCATCACATTCTCCTCCATCATTTAACGAACCCACCAGTCACGTAACATCCCCGCAAGAGTTTCATCCAACTCCATATCACCCCTCACCACATAATACTCCTACAATATATAAACCTGTCACCCCCATCCAGCCGACAACACCTCATCACACCCCGTCTCATTCTCCTCCATCATTTAACGAACCCACCAGTCACGTAACATCCCCGCAAGAGTTTCATCCAACTCCATATCACCCCTCACCACATACTCTTACAATATATAAACCTCTCACTCCCATCCAGCCGACAATCATCATCATCCGTCAACCTACATCCTGCCACAAAGCCATTCTGTCCCACAACCTCTGCCTATGACCGAAGGATACTCCAACCCTTTCACAAACATTTCAAATGAGACGCTGGGATACCTACTCATTCGTCAAATAGGGTAAATTAAGAATATATATTTATATATTTTAATTCATATCTTTACATGCATAAGTTGATATTAAACAATACAAATTGCATAATTATATAATTTTAATTATTTTTTCAGAGAATTACATGATGTGGTATCAGAGGCCAATAAAAAAATCACTCAACTACAAAACGAACTCTCCAGTTATAGGGTTAGTTTCTAAATAAAATCTCATTTTTATACTTTTAACATAAAAGTATGCATTAAAATATATGTGTATGTGATATACTTTTTTGGTAATTTCAGAACCGAAACTCGAACTAAACTGGAGGAGATACAACGCACGCAGCTCCAACAAAAAACGGGCAAAGAAGAAAAGATGTACGCAAACCACCTTTTTTACCGTTCAAACATTTCGAACAACTACAAAATTTTGATACCGCGACCGAAGAAGAATATAACAATGTGGTTAGTATATAGGAGCATTTATGTAAATGCAATATGCACTACACACTACATATAGGACCGTTTTCCAGTGAACGTTTTCTGGAGTAGATAAGTTACTCTATAGAGTAAGATTTACTCTGAAATGTTTTCACTGGAACACGAGTAAACTATATGTTTATATATAAACATTTGTTCCTAGCCGTCCATCTTTAGTGATAAAAAAATTCATATTTTTGTTTTACAGGTAGCATTTCTAAGCAATACAGGCGGAAACAACCCTCGAGCTGCCATGAACATAATGTTTAAGGAGACGCTGTGTGACGAGGCTATCTATGAAGTAACGTTTACTGGTTGGAACGAAAAACATTCATTCCGACGGTTTAATTTTGCCACAGCATGCAAAGGTACGTATTTTTAAAAACATTAATTTCCCCTTTCATTCGGTTCCTGAGTCAATATAAAATATGTCACATTTTTCATTAGATTTTAAAAAGTACATAAAATTTTTTTAAGAATACGTAAACTTATATATTTCATGAATAATAAAAGTATATTTTTCACAATTTCAGAAGGACTCATGGCAAATAAAAACTTTGCCACCACAAACGTGGTATTTGCTGATGCGGTAACGGAAGCCCTAAAGGCAAGCAAACAAAGGCTGCGAACCCGATTAAGGGCTAAAACAAACGGAACGTGAAAGTAGCTCAGTCGTCGCAATAAGATATAGTAGGATATATACTATTATTCATTTTATATAGTTTAAATACTTATATATATATACAATATATACACATATATATATATATATTGCAATTCCATTACAATTATATTTAATTAGCGTAAAAATAGCAAACTAAGTAATCAGAAGTATTAAAGTATTTAAACTGTAAATATATATAATGTGTGTAGTGTATATACACGTTATGTTTGTAGGCGCAAATAAATAATTAATAACAAAGTTCACATTCTGTACTTTATTATTGATACCTTACTGCGGATGCAGGAGAATTTCAATGTAAAGTAGCCTCTGTCGTTCATTCTTGTACTGTGTCTGTAAATATAATATTTAGGAACAGTATTAGGAACCCAGTAAGAGGAAATATTATGTTTTGATTCAAATTTATTAAAATCCGTTAAAAAAAGACAAAAAATTCAAAGTCGTTCAGCTGAATGTTTGAATTCGTTTTTTGTCCTTTTTGAATGGATTTAAATAAATTTGAATAGAAAAATACTATTTTTTATTACTAGGAATGGACCCCGGGGACTACTGTACATTTAAATTTTCCCGGCATATAAAATATGCGCATGCGCGCAAGCTCGGAGGCCACGTGACGTCATACGCATTTTTCGGCACGAATTCCTCTAAACTTTTATAGCAGATTCTCTAAAGCCATTACGCAGCGTTCACGATAATCTGTAACGTTAATTTACTATGGAACTTTAATAAAAGCTTTCCCTAATTTCTTCCTGATATAATTCCTCTATACTTTTATAGATATTTACTGTCGCAGAAATCTTAAGTTTCTCATGGCAGCATTCCTGGCAGCATTTCATAAAATAATCATATATTATTTTCCGAATTTTTGCTCTCTGGGTGGATGTTCGTTAAATCCGTAAAAAACATCTATAATATATGTGTATATATATATATTTTCACTAGAGTTCGGATATTTTCAATAAGAGTGACATTATATTGTTGGGTTACGAACACAAAAAATATATATATGTAATAAGAATGTTGAAATAAATTCTACTAAATGTTTGCAAGAGTATATATATATATATATATATAATGTAAATTAGTTTTACTATAAAGTATGTATAATACAGCTTTATTTTTACACAATTTACTGCGCACTGGTATTAATATAATCCTTTAAAGTGACTTTTTACAATGACATTGCGGCGGGCGGGGGCGGGGGTTCTAAAATATTATGTTATTCCAGTGCTCATTTATATTTAAACATCACTGAGCTTAGGCAAATTCGTATCACAATAGCATCGCAAATAACACATCTTATGATTCCGTGAAATGATTGTTTGGAATATTTCTGTGCACTTGGCAATTGCACTGAAGTCATACAGAAAATATCGAATTAAAATGTAGTGAATTATCAATACAAGTACGAAATATATTAATAAAATTATTTTCCTTATTTTGTCGTCTTGGAATTTTTCACTGATTTTCTTAAGAATTAGCGACTACCAATTATGTACACGTTTGGTAACCAATTCACTATAAACTAAAATTATGCCCATTCCTTCATTACTCGTTCATAATCTTCTTCCTCAATGAACGGTTTATCTATCGATCTGCAACATAATCAGTTTCATAACAGGTTTTTTAATTCTTAATTTTACAAATATGAAATATATGTTATTTAACATTTATATTTACAAAAATACAGAGAAGATAGATACTCACTCGATCATCAGTTCTCCACAGTAAAGGCATTCAGAAGCTACGAGATCATCAATGTCAGACTTGATTTGATCTTTAGTTGATAGCGATGCAGAACCGTCAGTTGCTGGATCTTCGGATTTATTTGATACAGTTGTCAACTGGTATTGTAAATCTGCAAGTTTCGTTTGTTCTCCTATCGATAACATTGGTGTTAAAGCAGAAACAAGGCAATCGCTGTGGAATCTGTGGCTGCATGGAAATACGTAGAATGGTCTTAAAAGTAACTGTACATTGCACAAATTACACTCATCTCTGGCATGAACGAAAGTGCACCTATAAAAAATAATTAGATTTACATATTGCTATTAATCATCTTTAAATGCTAACTTGTAGATTTGATTAGGAATTTAAGGATTTCGAAAAAAGAAAATTAGAATATACAAATCACTGAATTTATATACACAAAATTCAAATGAGAATTAATGAAAAATAGTGAATAATTTAAAAATCCTGAATTATAATTCAAAACATACCGAGTTCGAAATGCGTGTATGTCTTTCCGAATAATTTCGGCAGCTTTTGTGGCTTCTTGCATTTCTTCTTTTAAATCTTGTATATGCTGATTGTATTCCTGCAACAGATTTAAAACTGTTTTTAATGTATTCTTATATTTAATAAATTTTAAAAATAAAATCATTGCAAATAGTACTCAGCTTTACCTGAAGGGAATTGCAAATTGCTTCTTTGAAGTGATCAATTGTAACAAAATCTGAAAAGAAAGGAAGAATATCTTCGATGCGGACTAAGTCACATTGTTGAAGGAATTCCATCGCTTGTTCTATATCATCCTTTTCTTTCACGACATGTTCAGCTATAAAGATATTTTAATATATTGATTAAAAATATTATTAAATCAATAATTTATTTTAAATTTCGTGAAATTATCTGTCTCTCAGGTACCTATTTTCAACCATAACTTTTTTCTCAATTCGTCATTTCCGTGATGCGAAGGCATTGCAGCAATTTGTTTGGCAAGATCTACACTAATCGTTAAAGCCAAATTGACAGCGGTCATCCACAGACCCAAGAGAGCAGAAAGTTGAACACAAGCTTCTGTCAATTGTGCCTCTTGACAAAGTCGCAAAGCATAATGGACATCGTAATGAACCATGCTGATATCTTGACCTTGAGTTATTAAAAATTGAATACATAGTTTGCAAAGAAGTACAAATTATTCAATGTGAACATTATGAACTTTTGAACATCATTTTATAAAACTTCATTTTAAAGAGCATGTACCAGCGAAAATACAAGTCAAATTACTTGAATATAATTTTTGACTAATTCATACCTTGTGAACTGATGTATCTCATCACTTCATCTTTTTTGTATCGAGTGTATAATGAAAGTAAAAAGTTGTGGATAGCCTGCTCTTGGCAACTTTGCTCGTAGACGCAATGTTCCAAGTACCTAATAATTTCTTTGGCCTTGTGACAAAAATAGAAATGTAAAGTAAATAAATAATATGTCAATGCTTAGAATGAAAATTCTCCTTAACAACTTAAAATTTATAGGTGCCTATAATATTATGTATTTGTTAATATTTTTAAAACTTCTAAAAAAGCTTTATAAAACTGTAATTTCTGTAAAGTTTATCAATTTTTCGTGAATTGACTAGGAATTGTACGATCTGTATAATGTCAAACTGATTACCTTTGATTTTAAATAGTAGTTTTTTTGAGTAATTATTTATCTACTGCTGACAGATTTCTCTTTGATGGGAAATGTTCTCAAAATACATATGTGCTTATGTGTAATTTCTTTTCAACATAAATTTCACTCACATGTTTTTCATCGCTATTACAGGAAACAAGTGCAGGAAGAAGTTTTGATGGTTTCAATTCAGTGCCTTGAGAAATCAGAGCTGCAATTGTAGGTTTTGGCAATTCTTGAAGAAGAATTCCAGCAAATTGGTAGAATAAATCTTTGTTCCCTTGACTTTTCAGAACTTCGAGGGCTTCTAGATTATTATTTTTATATAAATGCTGACGAATGACCTCTTCATAATTATGATTCATAATTGTTAAACGAATTAAATTGTCCTTATCTCCGTGACTCGCCATTATGTTGCAAATAGTACTTCGATTCTTCCGCATACATTCCTTATTTATAGCGAAAGAAGAACTGAATTTAATTTTACCTCTACTGAGATTATAATTATCTATTTAATTTATGTATATTGCATCTATTCC
Organism: Trichopria nigra; assembly: GCA_030522945.1. Taxonomy (NCBI): domain Eukaryota; kingdom Metazoa; phylum Arthropoda; class Insecta; order Hymenoptera; family Diapriidae; genus Trichopria; species Trichopria nigra. The sequence continues at coordinate 7,374 of JAPYZR010010406.1, forward strand.
AATACAATAATATTCACTCTGTGCGTAGGAAAAAATAAAAGAACAACTTCGAGATTTTATAAGCTATATTTTGCCGAACTTCTAAGCGTTTCGTTTGCCAGTTAAACGATTTCTGACTCGTGATTCGGAACAATGCCCGCCGTTGTCGATTGAAGCGCCGGTAGTATAAATTTCGCGGTACAATATTTATTATAGAAGCCGACACTGTTTTTCGTAATATATATTGAAATATAATGAATTTCAATTGAACATTCAAAAATGCAAAATATATGTTCTATATGTTTATGAACAATGTCAAAAAGGAAAAGTAAAACTGAAATATTTTAACATACCTCAACTTTATCATTAGATAGAAAACTGTCAAATTGCTTTTGCAGCTCCGTATACTGAGAATTTTGAAAGTAGGAAGTATGTTCGCTGCGAATTACACCCATTTGATTCATGAAGAGCTCTACAACCCAAACCACTATCATTGTAATCTGAGTTTTGTCTTGTGGCTTTAAACCTTCCAGTTTCTGAACATATAATCACAAATTAATAACGAATTAATAATATATTAACTAATCACAATATTGACTGTTTCAATCAATAGTATTTGATATTAAAAACAAGTCAATATTGATGCTGACCTTCTTTAGAAACGTTTTCAATGCTTCTATTTGCATTTCCTGTAGGAATTTTAAAGATATTTCTTCGAAAGAGGAATGCGTATCTGCATATATGAGTGCACTTTTTTCGTATCTGGAAAAAATCAAGTTAAGCACTTAAATGATTTTTCTACAAATTTCAATAATACATCTATCATGCTAATTTTTAGCATTAATACTTTTGTCTGAAATTTTTTCATCAATACTTTTACGTACTCTTTATTTTTAAATAATTGCTCTGCCTGCTTAACTAATACATGATCAACATTTGCCGGGTTATCTTTGCAGTATTGTTTCGCAAGTTCAAATTCTCCTTTATCGACATATACCTGCAATAAATCTGTTAATGTAATTTTATATGTATCATATTTTGCTTTGAGAACCAAAATTAAAATTGATTATTTTATTTCCAGGATTATGTTTATTTAATTTTGTTCTATATATATATCACATCTATATAATTTCATTTTGTATAATTTTATATAAAAAGATTTTAATAAATGATTACCTGCCAGACATTTCTATCCTCTTTTGTCACTTTATATTTGAACACTGCCCGCTCGCTGTACACCCAGATAGAACCCGTAAATGGATCCTTTGTAATATTTACGAGTTTGCCGAATGCCTGATTTATCCAACAAATAAATAGTAATAAATAAAAGTTGAAAAACGATATATCAATTGAGAGGAATTGGTAGGAAAAAATATTTACCAAAGATATTAATGTACATACTTACATCGTTATATAAATCTTCAAAAATGAGTTCTTTATTCAGAAGAGAAACTCCTTTAACGTGATCGTTGTAGAGTAGAAGAACGTGAAATTTAGTTAAAACAAAGCATAAAGGCGTTGATGAATTTATTCTCGCCACAGTGCTTCCTATAAGACTCGTTTCCGGACATGGAAGCATTTGTTGATTAACCAGCACATTGTCGAGTTCAATCGTTGGATCGACCTAAGAAAAATAATTCAAATTCTAATTTAAAATATTTCGACTTATTTCCTGTTCACAAAGTTTCAATGTAATAAATAATTAATTATAATTATAAAATATTAAATTTAAATAAGAAATGAAGTAATTAAACTTAAAAATAATGTCCGAAAGATTAGTTAATCAGTGAAGAAATGACAAGTGAAAGATTAAAAAACTATAGTATTTTTGATAATTTTTAAGAAATTTTTTATTTAATGTCTTTTTTATATAAAGATAAAATTATTTGCAATGCAACATAATTACAAAATGTTCAAATTTATTACTTTTGTTGGTAAATTAATTTGCTTTTCGATACGTTTGATCTTATGATTTACATAAATTCTTAATATCGATCCAATTATTATCTTTATTAAAATTATACCATTTACCTCTGCATATAAAATTCCAGTTTCTGTCAACCAGCCAAAAGATTGTGGAAAAGCTCGGAGTGACGGATAGTAAAACTGCATCTTAGAATACGGTAGATTACTCTCCAGTTGATTAAAACGTTCTAAAGAAATCTCTTTATTTTACAATAAAATTCCAAATGACTTAAAATACAATAAATTTTAGAACACAATACGAAACATATATATATTAATTAATTAAATGTAATTTACCTTTAACATTTAAATATTTGCTGAACACTTGTTGCAATAATGGCTTTTCTTCATGACTCGTTACTGCGCCAATATATTGATAAATACGAATGAGTGTTGTAAGAATTATTACATATTTATCAGTATTTGGAATGCGATGAAATTCAATTCCAGTGATTGGTGGTTTACTTTCTCGACCGATATCAAAAACCTTAATAATAAACAATCGTACTTTATAAATTATATGTCCAATTAAATAATATTTATTCATACAACCTTTAACTTATTATAATTATATAAAAATAACAAATTTTTATATTTAAACCAAATTTTATCTTCAATATAAAATTAATACATTTATGTAATTAAACAAGAAAACAAATTTTTTAAATACCAATGAAAGCTATATAATTATATATTACAATTGAAGGTCGTAAAATATACAGTATAACTCACCAATCCTTCTACTTCTTTATTACCATAAAGAGGCAAATAATTTGGAAGCTTGCAAATAAGAATAAATTCTCTATTTTTTTTACTGATACTTCTGTTTACTTCAGAGTTTTCATTTGTAGAAAATTCTTACATACTTAAATTTTATAATTATAATTAATTTTAGTCAATATTTGAACTTACTTGTCGCCAATATTGTTCCAAACTAGTTGTGAATATCTTGTCGCCTTCAATACCAATTTCTGTTTCAAAAATAAGACCTTTAGAGGTACCAAATAAAATTGGTGCAGACGTTGTTTCTGAAGTATTTGCAAAATTCCATCCAACTGCAGTAATTTCATGGCCTCTACATTTAGCAGCCTAAAATTGATTTACTTCAAACTATTGTAGTTCTTAAATGTATTGTAAGAGAAAAGTATTAAGTCAAAACAAAAATTTTAATATTTTAAAACGTAATTATTATTTTTTTGTTATATATTTAATATAAACCTGCTTCAGCTTTGTTGTTTTTCTATGTAAATAAAACAGTTCTGGAACTGAATTATTATCGCCTTGTTTTGGTACAAGTGTTATAAGTAAATGTTGACCTAATGGGTCAAGAAATAGCCCAGACATTCTTAAATTTCCCACATATTTTGTTATATCAATTTCTGAAAAGAAATTACAAGTTTTACACAATAATAACTGAAAACCTATATTCAACGCTTATACCTTCTCGCTTGTCTGGATGTTTCATGTCAATTCTAAGGATAATGTTGTTAGCCATGGCAATGACGATAAAATTGTTGCTAACGCAGAGATGAAGGATTTTATCAGATGGCATGAAGTTAACCTTTTGTTTTGTAAAAATCGGCCCATCATCTTGTAGCTTCATTTGAATGAAACCTGTTGTACTCTAAATGCATGTATAATCAAAATGTAAAAATATATGTACACATATGATTCAATACATTATTTGAAAACTGACTGACAGTAAATAGCTGCGACGCTTGTTCGTACTGATCAAATATAGACGTCATGTTCTTTTCAGTCGAATGTATTTAAAAAAATTATACCTACTTCGGAAAATTATTTACAAACCATACATATTATTACAGTATGATATATACAGATATCGACTGCGTTTTTGACATTTAGTGCAATTTAGTGCATCTAACCTTACCTGATGAGCTGTCGATAATGTCATATACATATATATACATACATATATGTACATATATACATATGTATGCACAGTAGAACGAGTAGAACCGGTAGAACCTCGCTGTATATATGACAAAACGGACAAAACTAAAACGCGCTGTAGTTAGCTTTTCCGCCGTTAGGCGCCGTGGATGGTCGAGGCCGTCGCGGCGGTCGCCCGTGTTCTCTCTTCGCTCTCGTTATAGAAATGGGTTTCTATTTATTACATAAGAGAACTCTCTGTTCGATCAAATGCGATATTTCGCTATTATGTAAGCTGCATGGAGTTTACATATTGTTGACGTACACCCAACGTCTTTGAATCTTATTTCTTTCCACTTTCCGTCTTTGTTTCCCGTTAGAAAATTTGTGAAAAAATGACAGCAGATAAAAGAATTAAAGTATTTATACAATTTGAATTACATGATGCTGAAATAGACATACTCCAGCGAGTATTCTATTTTGGTTTTGTTAGACTTTCGCTAAACATTTAACATTTAAAATTTTTAAGAAATTTGAAATTATGAAAAACATTGAGA
>JAPYZR010010409.1:0-12617 GCA_030522945.1 Trichopria nigra
GCGTCGCTTTGCGGAATCATGGCCAATGTAAGGGGACCAAGACCCTGCAAACGTCGTTTGCTTATGCGAGTCGCGGAGTCCATCATGCTCTACGGAGCATAAGTCTGGGCCGACACACTGCGGTTTGAGAAGTATCGGAAAAGCCTCGCCGCGGTGCAGCGGAGGGGAGCTCTCCGCATTGCGTGCTCCTATCACGGTCTCGGAGTTGGTGGCGTTGGTAGTTGCGGGGGTTATCCCCATTGACCTCCAAACGCAGGAAAGGAAGATCGTCCACCAAGGGAGAGAAATACTCGGATGAAGTGAGGCCGCGAGGAGCGCGAGGGATGAAACCCTTCGTGCTTGGCCATCCCGATGGGAGGAAGGAACGTTGGGTCGATGGTCCGCGCGCCTTATACCTCGAATCGATGCGTGGGTCAATCGTCCCCATGGAGAGGTGAATTATTATCTCACCCAATTCCTGACTGGACACGGCCTGTTCCGGGCCTATCTCCACAAAATGTGGCTCCCCTCGGGATGACGTTCTCCACACGTTCTTCGAATGTGTGGAATGGAGAGGGCTACGACAAGAGCTGGAAGAAAATGTGGGTGGCATCGGGCCCGACAACATCATCGGCGTGATGCTTCAGTCGGAGCCCGTGTGGAAATTGCCCGGGCTAAGACCTGTCATGAAACGCCGATCCTGGCCGGGCCCAGAGGCAATTTCCACATGGGAGGAGTCGTGGGCGCGGGTGTCTAAATTTATCGAGACGACGATGCGTCGCAAAACGATCGCGGAGAGTGGTGCCGCCAATAACATCCGGCGGTAATACCTGGAGAGGAGGAGGTCTGGTCGCAGGCCTCCCAAGTCGGAGGTCCCTCGAGGGATGAAGCAGCGGCGCTACCCGGATTTGAAAGCCCTAATGGGTGTTCCTGGGTGGCATTAACATCGTAACATCAGCCGCTGAAGGGTGTGGGGTTTTAGCGGGTAAGAATCCCACACTACCATGGAGTGCGGACCCTCCATGGTGCCTTTTGAAGGTTTCCCCATCCCCTCGTAAAAAAAAAAAAAAAATTATTATTCCTCATTAATAACTTCGATATTACTATATATATCCCGTTTTATTAAATTGCACCTGACAATAATAAAATATTGTCTTTCGAGATTAATCTTTCTTTAAGATGTGAAACTTTTTGCTGACCGAAATAAAAATCAACCGTCCGATATTAGCAAATAGTGAATTTTTCTATTTTTCGAGGATCTGGTACAATAAATTAATAAATCTTAGCGTTTCGACCATTCGTACAATTCGCTATATTATCTATTAAAGAAGGATCAAGAAAATTTAAATAAATTTCGTCACAGACGTCACGTATGCATCTGTTAGGCCAATTGAAAATTCCATTTTTCACATTTAATTTGATTGTTTCAGTCGATTGTTTCATGTACTTGTTTTGACATTGATACATCCATTTGTTTTGACGGCACGGATATATCTCCACCGTTTGGGATTTAGTTTAAATTAAAACTCCGTGCAAACACCGTTCCAGCCTGAGCGTATGCGTAATCGAATATAGGAATGAATATCCGTAGCATCGTTGATGTTTCGTAATACGGGATTAATTGAATTATCTACGATCCAATTGTCTGCAATGTCGGATGTGGTCACATTATTGTCCCTGGCTTTCATAGTAGATAATTTCATTCTTATAAGGTATTTAAACTTTTCAGCAAGAATAACATTTTAATTCGCTCCATCGACAAGGAAAATTAAGAAATTAACGTTTAGTCCAAATTCTTCCGCAATTATAAAATCGTGAATCGCCATTTCGACATCGTAATTTCTAAGTTTGTCGGTGAATTAAGACATATTCCGATTCAGAATCCTCAGTATTATTGTTACAAATATGTTTTTGAAGGATTTGCTTCTGATGTTCCCACGATGGGATATAATCTCCATTACGGGGCACTCCATTTAGGGGCAATAATACATCGTTTTAAAAGACGATAATATTCTGATAACATCCATTTTCAAGACTCTTCGCCCTCCGCACACTGGCAAAGTATTTAAAGGCGCGGAGTCCTATTTCAATTTGATGTCAATTTGACGCAGTTTGAACGTTTCACCCTTTTCACCGCACCGTTTTAAACTTTAAATTTTCGAAACTCCATTCCAAATCAGAAAAGTAAGTTCTGATTAACGACTTTACAGAATGGAGATTTTGCATTTTTCATGCTAAATTCAATTGCAATGGTGTTTTTGAAAATTATTAAAATAATATTAAGGTTACAACAAATGTTAGTTTAGAAAATATAACAAGCCGAGTGAAAGTAATGCAGCTTTCAAACAACATATTTGTCCGGACCTTTCATGAAATTTGTGAAGTATGTAATCAGAAATATAATATATTTAATTAATGAAATTTCAACGCATTCATCTGCACACATCAAATAAATGGAAATAGACTCAAATATAAGCTGAAATTTGAGTCGACATGGACAGTACTTATATATATATATATATTCAATTATTTCATTCCACGTATATATCGCACTATCGAACTATATATAAGTGACACGCAAAGAACGTTTCCAAATACGTTTAAGCGCAACCTTTTCGATTCCAACGGTCCAATTTAGTTCCATTTGCGCTAAGTCCAATTTGACGATTTCAAACCAAACTCTACAAAAAAAAAAAAAAAAATAATCAAATCGAATTTAATTGCAAACGCTTTTTAAAATTGTTATACTAGATTGAGAAACCGTTAATAAATCTCGATATTTGTAATACTGTGACGATGTACTTCGATTATGCAATATTCGATAAGTATATGTGGTCGTTTGACATGCTTCCATATTATATTAAAGGTACTTTTTTCAGATTACTTATTACGATGATTACGAAAAAATCCAGCATACTATATATCTTCGTTTAATTTTGAACCAGTTTCATCGATGTTTTTTTTACTATTGTACATATCACACTTCCGAAGCACAAATTTTGAAAAAAAAAACGTTTCCCCAGATAGCAATTGATATTCTGATAATATTCTTATACGATATACTATAATATACTTTTAAATATAAGTAGGATATAACTTTTTAATATGATAATATTTTCAGTATATTGGTATTCAGATATTCCTATATCCACCCTTTCGAGTACTCAGAATATTATCAGGACATATTCAATCACCATTTTATTTATACTTTTTATTGTTGAAAACCTTCGGCGGTAACTGTTTACCTACTTTAGAAACTTCATTGATAAATAAATTCACTAAATGCGCTAAATCACTTCCCACATACCCTGGTAGAAATGAAAACATTTCTTAGCCAATTCTTAGACAATTCAGATATTTACCATGTTAAAGGCATAGGAGAAATGGATAGTGTAAGAAAAAGACTCTTCATTGAGAAATTTCCAGTCGAAAAACCACCGTTTATTCTTTAATTTGAAAAATCGGGGAATGGACATTTTTTTTGTCATTTTTTAAAAAACTTATTACATTGATTGAGCGACCGCAAAAATATTCGTCTATGCCTTTCAGCATACATTTTTTTTAGGGGAGTAGTTGATAACGAATTGCTGTAAAGTTGAAGTTAAAAATAAATGCCATTTTAGGAAGAAATTGAATAAATAAAAGTTTTGTGACCTTCCATTCATTCGAAATATAACCATTTTTTCGCTCGTTTCGTCACAAAAAATTTCCCGTATAAATGTTGCAAAAACGATAAAATTCCTATACTTCAAAAACATTTCAAATGTAACATTTATTTCTAAAATGGGAACTTTTTATTCTTTCAAATGAAAGACAAATGTCGAAAGAAAAGGAAATCAAATTTTAACACTGTTATAAATACAATTCTTTGTATTTTTCTTATTGGAAAGAATAAAAAGGAGATTTTAGATTTAAAAGTTACATTTGAAACGAAATGATTAGCGAGTAATTATCATTTTCGTTGTATAAATTCAAATAGATTAAAAATATACAACTACTTTCTTTTGTGTTAGTTTATTTTTGCATTATGCTTCTCATTCCGAAAGCTACGCAACTTATCCGTGATATTCGTATAGAATTTTTGAAAAACCAACTTAAAAAAAAAAAGCATTGTAGCACAATTACGTCACAATTACATAACAACTATGTAATAGTTGCGTATAATAAGTAACATTTATGGAAATGTTATGTAACTGTTCTTTGAATGTTTGATGGAATATAAATATATATGTATAGTAGTGTTAGAGTATATACCGACGTGCATATTGCTAATACATCGTAATTTTTAATTAATTTACTTCTGTATATATATACATAAAATGAAAGTAAAATATTAAAAAAATATCACTATAAGATCCTCTTTATATACCTTTGTTGCAGTACGCTCATTCCACCCGAGTTCCGCAGTGCCTATATATATATTCGAACCAAAGATGCAGAGGGATTGTAGTGGTTATGCCCTGCAGGGATTCACTGTTACAATATCAGTTGAACTTTGTATAACTTCATATATATCATTAAATTTTGAAGTATTTTTAGACCTTCGTTCTGGGCATAATTAAAGTTTGTTATTTTGTTTTCAAAGTTATTGTAAAATATTTTTTTTAATCAATCTTTCAGATAACATGTCAGGTCTCTTAATACAGTCTATTACCACAATCATGGTGAAACGTCATGATCACAATGACAATCGCGATGTTCTTCATCCTTTACTGTATTTTCACGCTTTTTTACCAATTATATCATTGTTGCGTGCTTTCATGCTTGTGATAACGTATTCGGCTTATCTATAACATATAGTTCATTACAGCGGGCACTAAACGTGATTTTGCGCTTTTTTCCAGTGAAATAATTTGCCATCAATTTAAAACAATTAAAACAGGTTCAAACGACACAGATGACAGTTTCACGTCTCTCCGGACGTTAAATATAAGTTTTTTCTATGCGTAATCATCATTTCACACTGAAATAAATACTTCTGCGAAAATTTCACGTGAACGTACATTGCGCAAACTACGTATATATATATATATATATGTCGTTCTATTCGGACGACAAATAACTGCATGTATATATACCTCGCTCCTATGTATATATCGTAAAAACGTATTGAGCGACTCTATAAACTTTTCCGAGTTTTTCAATAACTAATTAACGACGATATAGCTTCAATATATCGGACGTTTTTTTTGTATTTTTTTAAATTGACTTGTTAAGTTTGTACACATCGGTTCATCCAACAGGTGTCTTTTGTCTCACTCGTTCGTTGGGCAGAATATAACTATATATATAAAAACTCGCCGCACGAAGCGAGCGCCGCAAAATGTCAATATATGAACATAGAGATGATATACTGCAGAAGAACGTTATTTCGGAGATTTGTTATCGAGTTCTAACGAATTATGTCAAAATACAATTTAAAATAAAAACATGATTTTATATATATTTAAAAAATAATGCGTGGTACATCAAGAAAAAAAGATTGTTCGAAAATAAAAGATACATATATGAGGCATTCCACTCGCTCGCAGAATTTCCCTTCAACCATCATCAATTTTCATTGACAATTTTTTTTCCAGTGGTTCTTGGAGGAAAAAAAAATTCTGCATTTTTTCAGATTTATTTTTAGACGCAATTGCTCGACCAACATTTTTTTAGAAATTGAGATTTTTGCCACATACAATTTTTGTAAATTGTTTTATGTCAGATTCATTTTATCGTAGAGAATCATATATGAATAACGAACATTTACATATAGTTTGTCTCATTTTAGTGAAATTTGTGAATAATCATTGGACTTATTGTAACGTTCAAAATTAAAAGTCGTAACTAAAAAACGTAAAATAGTAAAATTACTTGGATTTTTGGGGTAATAGAAGCTGGGCAAATAAATATTTAGATGCAAAATATTTATTTTAAAATAACACAAAAAAAAAAGAAAGTACCTGAATTTTACGGTCACTCGTATAATCCAGGGGCTATAAAATCAATCTCTGCAATGTTCAAGTAACGTATAAATATCTCCGGTAATAATAATCCAACAGAAATTGAATTTCGCTCATTAATAAAATAAAACGAAATAAATGTGACAAATTCAAAAAACAGTCAACAAAAGACTGTTATTAACTCAACAATTTTTTCTTTTTTTATTAGGTTTTTGTTATAATAATTCGTGTAATATTACATTTAACTGCCCTGTGCAGAGTTATTGTAATTTTATTCCACACGTCCCAATACTTCATTTATAGCTATATTCTATATATCTCCAAATATTCAGAGTCAACAGCATTTTGTGTGTTAAATATGTATTAAGAATTCTTAAAAGAACTATTGTAATAATGAAAAGACTTACATATACGAAATAATATTTATTAAAACATATTTACATGAAGTATTTATATATATCTTGTTTTCCATCCGATTTTCTTAGAGGAACTTATATGATTCATTTGTATATGAAAAAAGAATTAATTGCTTTCTCCACTTATACCGCATCCGAAAATCAAGACAAGGTAGAAATTTGTCTTGATTTTCCCAGCTTATTTATGGGCCCAGGTGGGAAAAATCCAGCTTGAAATATCGAGCTAGACCCAAGGTATATTCTAAAAATGCTATACATGTAGAACATATATTTATTAAAAAAATCCACATTGGCGCTAGATAACTTTCCATAGATTTTCCAATATTTCCTCTAATATATATGGGCCCATCATGCGGGAAAAATCCAGATTCCAGATACTCTCTGGAAAAACAATCCAGGACCCGTCTTTATGGCCAGACCGAATTTCTACCTGGGCAAATATAATGGATTTGATTGTATATATACTTTGAATTTTCTCAAAGTTAAAATATTTCTGGATATATTACGGTAATCCTTGAAGAACATTGCATTGTTTTCGTATACAAATAATATTGTGTTGTCCCTAACCTCAAAAAACCACGTAACTGTCAGTTTTTCGTGTTTTACACTTAGCCACAACACAATTTCCGGTGAAGAACGTATTAAATTTGTGTTCAGCGACTAAAGTTACATCAAAATATGCCTTTTCTGGTGTTTTATGATGGCTTGGATATAGGCGTATGATTGATAAAACTTTTTTTTCGTGGGAGGTTGGACACTTTGAGCCGCCGTATTGGTTCGCCATCTTGCTTTTTTGAAAACAGCCCATGCGGTATTTGAAAGTAGAGATAATAAACTTTTATTTGCATATACATATGTCCTAAAATACCTTAACCAATTTTGGACAGGCGGGTGTCTCCCGTTGACAGAGAATCCTAGAAACAACTTGTAAGGGATATTTCAGAATAGTAGAATTTCCTAAAAAAAAATCCTACGTGAGATATCCCAGAATGGAATATCCTGCACACATCACAGGAGGGATATCCAAAAATAGAACATCCTAGAAGAATCTTACACGGGATATCCTATTCTGGGATATCCAAGAAATAACTTGTAAGGGATGTTTCAGAATAGAATAACCTAAAAACCTTCTTCGTTGGATATCCCAAAATAGTATATCCTAGAAAAATCTTACGTGGGATATCCTACCATGGGATACACACAGTTTTCAAGGGATATTTTCGAATAGCAATTAAATCATTTATAAATGAGTATATTGGTATTTAATCTCCATAAAAAAATAGTGATAAAAACAACAATAACAATAATTAAATGGTTCAAATTACGATACTTCTAAGTAATTATAAAAAATAACAGCGAAACAATACATAGAATAGATTAAAAAACCAAATTAACTGTATACCATACATATAAGAATCCAAGTCCGTTAGAGTTTGAATGTTTCTGAATAAAAAGAAATTAGAGCTTCCATGGCATAATACTTTCTACTAATTATACGTTAATTATAGAAACACAACTGACACGCGCGATCTCTCATTTATATAACATCAGATCTATAATGGAATAAATCCTCTTCAAACACATTTTATATAAAATGATGAATAACAGAAATATATCTGTATTGCTGAGCGAAATGAAAATATTTCCCGAACTTATATGTCACGTTCCTTCCATATTTGATCTTGATCCATTTCACGATATATATACGTGGAGGTTGTAACGTTATATATTTTCTATTTTCGAATGTGTTCGCGATTATGCTTGAATTCATCTCAATCCCGCCAATAGAAATTGTAGACCTTTCAGCTTTATATATGTGAGTAAATTCGTTTTTATATGATTATTATGATGGAATTGCGCATGCTTTCTGTCATATTTGTGGCCGCGGGATCGCTAGATCCGGTATACTAATTAATGGAAAATCCATCGTCAAAGGTATAATTAAAAAAATATATATATACTGTAAATAATATTCTACTTCAGGCTGTTTTCTCGATTATTTCAAGTAACTGCATTCAACTCCATCAATATTCGTCCTGTTTTAATCTCATTAGCATTTATAGGATCAGAACGAAAACAGCCATACATTTTCGTTTTCTACCATAGGAAACATTATATGGAATGTTTACGTATAGCAAATTGGACGTATCCATATATATTTTGCCACAATTTATGGCAATTATTCCATCAAACGAAACCATACCAGCTCAATGCATTGACAGATATAAACAATGATATACATTTAATAAACAATCTTCATTGGAAGCAAAACTTACCATGTCTCGACGTGTATTTCCACGGAATGGAATGAAATTAATAAACTTCTTCGACACTGGCAATTGAACGCGGTTGAATTTTTGTACGATTTCGCCGATTAATGTCTAACGTCCGTCGAATATTGCGAACGTATTTTTCAGTCTCGTTCCATCTTTCGAGTCGATGGATGAAAGCGAAGTCATATCGAACTGGTTGATTTTCTCTTCTTTTGAATTCCAATATATAATATATTTCTCTCGCACCTTTCCATTGAAATTTCACTGCTATAAATGAAACCACTCTCAGTCCTGGTTATATTCATTATTTAAAAAAAAAAGGTAAAGTTGAATTTCACTCCTTGGGAGTGACATTGTAAACTGGAAGTTATTTTTCAATGTTTATTTAATTTTTCTTTTTATATGGCCGAGTAAAAACGAAACTACTCAATGGCTTGAATTTTTCATTAAAATGTAAAGTTGATGTGCAAATATCTTTTCATCTCAAATATATACTCGGAGTGGAGAATAAGCTACTCTTTCAGATCACGGACTTAAAGGATTGAATATTTTATGTTTTCGAATAAGTGGATCAATTTTCGATCCAAGAGAATTCTTCATCGTCCTGTATACTAATAAGTTACCCCTTGTTACGTCAAAAATCCACTTATTTTCCAGTCTCTTTATGCGATCGAAAAACAAAAAATATTATGACGACGTCTCATTATTTTGGAGTGTGCTTTTTCGATTTACGGGATCAAAATTGACTTTCTACGCCTTAAAAAAAAAAGAATAAGAACAATATATGCCGGGGATAAAAATCAGAATTATAGAGAAGATTTATAAATACCAATTTTTCGAAATATCCGCAGCTTTCCGATATTTTTAAAAGGGTCAACTGTGAACTACAACTATTTTGTTCAGCTCTGTCCATATATTTACATTTTTATGATAAATTTCTGTATACAAGCTATATATGTGTACGATATGCGGGTACGACGGAAAAAATTGTTGTTGTCTGGCGCTCAATTGACGTACATAATGCAAACGCGACGTAGAAAAAGTTTGGTGTATGGTAATGACAGATGATTATGTAGTGATGACGGGTAATAGTGTCGGATGATGTATGATGTTGTGTGAAAATGATGAATATTGTTGGATGATAATGGATAATGATGATGATAATAGAAGAAGATGATGGGGATGATGACCGAAAATGACAGACAATGGACGGGTGACGATGACGTCGGGTATTAATTCAGGGTGATGACGTATGATGAAGCATGTATGTATACGGATGTCAATGATGACGACGAACGACATTACCAGTCGATGAAGACACATACATTGATGATAACGATGATGGCGGTCGATGATGTTGTACGATAACCAATAATCTTCTCTCTAAATTTGAATCAGCGAAAAGTACTGCGAATCAGCGAATATACGCTGGTTTGCAGCGCAAAAGCGGTCGCTGAAGTCCTCAGTGATTGCTTACATCGTCACCAATAATCATCATCCAACATCATAATATGTCATAATCATCCGACACCATCATCGTTATCATCATTCAACATCATAATCTGTGATCAACGTCCATCATCATTATCCTTATCCAAGAACATCAATGTTATCAAATTTAATTATAGTATTTAAAATTTATTGGCTCCTTGATGTGAAAATTGAGAAAATCATGCATGAGCGCGAACTTTGTAAGTACATATGAAATACATTTGTTCAATGTTAATCTTGTTCTTGAACAAAAAAGGAATTCTTTTTTATATTAAACTGTTTAAAATTTTTCACTTATTCTACAATAGTAAAATTATCACTTGTTTTTTTTTAGAGTTACTCAATTCTCAAGCCAAGAAATTTCTAGAATAAGAAATGAAATGACATGAATAAGTAATAAAATATTGTTTCATGCTTGAATAATTCTCTTGATTCAAGCTGAAAAATTTTTAAGAATTTTATGAATCTGCGTGGAAACGGTCGTAAACGTCTACTCATTTTTCGTTAATTACCCTATATATACATATAGTTTGGAGTGAAAACAGACAAACTGCAGAGTGACACTCTTATTGAACAAAAAAAAAAAAATAGAAAGACTCCACTCGATTAAATGTTATAATACACTTGATTAACACTAATGTTAATTTCGTTATTTCCAACCGCTGAAAATGCTAAAAAAATCAATTTATTTAATTCTTTATTGATATTTATGTAGAATTAATTTCTTTATTTTTAGACGTGATTTATATTTGTTGAATTGTAAAATTAACCATCACTTAATCCCGCCTTACATTGAATTTCTGAATTAGCGTTTTTATTTTGAAATTCGACCCCGACTTGGCGTTATAATTTTTTTGCTAATAAACGCCAGGGCAGACGATGGAATCGCGACCGACTCGGAGCTCTGTGTCAACACGACTGCAGCAGCCCTTGGTGGAGGCTATATCGGCAGATAGTACCGCACAGCTGAACCCCACCCCCATCCAACTGTTGCTTTCCCGTCTGCGTACGCTGAGGCGGCTTTTTCCCACCCCCAATAATCGACAATATCGAACGCTCGGTGCATTAAACGCTTATATAAATCACTTATTTCCACCTTGATATTAAATCTATATGTGTATTTTATAGAACCCATCTACTATAACTCAATTTATCACTATTATTATTTTTATTTTTTTATTTTCTTTTTTAATCAATGACAAGTATATCTCTGAACGGCGAAATTCAGTGCAATCGATAAACCGGAAAGAGTTATTGCAGTAATGCGCATTAATGAACATTAGCACATGAGAAACGAATCGATTGGAGGCCATTAAATAATTAAAAGTACTTTAATTCAATAATGACATGTACAAACAGTATTCTCGCATGTAACATTAATCACTAATGATGGCAATGATAACACTAATCACTGGTAATGATGGCAAAGCCTACAGAGACTGTATTTAAAATTTCCTCACTTTTTGTTCACACCCGTTTGTACGTTTTTTAATCTGTTTTTGATGTGTTTTTTATCTATCTGTCCGCTTTTTTCATCCCTCTTCTATTCTATTTTCCGTCTGACTTTGCATACGCATGTCTACTCTCTGTCATGTAGGACCATTCTCGTTCTGTTTTACTTGTACAGTCACCTCCCTCACAGAAAAAAATATGTTCGGTGTCCGAAATGATACTCAATTGGGTGTAAACCCCAATTTTTTTAGTGTTTACACCGACTTGGGTGTCATTTCGGACCCCGAACGATATTTTTTGGTGTACATTTCCGTAAGGGCTGTCCCTTCGTTTGTCTTTTGATCTCGATTCCCCTTCCCTATTTTATTCTGTCTGTCAGCAGCGCCATCTGTCCTTTCGTCTTTCTTTTCTCTTCCCCCAATAATCGGTCTGCCTTTCCATCGGTATGTATTTCCATCCGTCTGTATTTCCACTTCGTCTGTCTTTTCATCCGTCTGTCTTTTAATCCGTCTGTCTTCTGTCCATCTGTCTACCATACATCTCTCTGTTGTCTATATATGATTGGCTTTCAATTTCTCTTTCTCTCTATTTTGTTTGTCTTGTTGACCTGTCTTTTCGTCTGTCCATCCGCTTGTCTTTTGTCCACCCGTCTATACTTTTAGGGCTATCATCTGTTTCTTCGTTGTCTGCCTTTCCGTTTATCTGTCTTTCCATCTGTTTTTGTTCGTCTTGACGTCCATCATAATATATACATATATGTAGAGAATTTATTTCTTTTCCGCATATATTTTTTCTTTAAGTGAAATTATTTATCGAATTTAAATTTCTTGGAATAGCGGAATTGTGGAATAAAAGAAGTTTAAATACTACGTTTCGGTCGTTTATTCCGACCCTCTTCAGATTTATTAATGATCTAAATAACAATATAATATAATAAAAATAATAAGAAAATAATGAAAAATAATAATATTTATGTCACACAGGCATGATAATTGGCCTATTATTGACCTGAAAAGAGGGGCAGAAGTAGGCCATTATAGACGGGGCGCGACACAGAGGGC
>JAPYZR010010412.1:0-14948 GCA_030522945.1 Trichopria nigra
AGATTTCCACCAAAAAATTCCCAAAATCGAAGAATCGGAAAAATTTTTGTTGGTGAATTCAATACTTCGCCCGCCTTGCGTCAGGCGAAGTAATAAAAAGAAGGAAATTACAAATTCGATTTTAAGCGCTACTATATAAAACGTGTTCGACGAGGAAATCGGCGATTCCGACCAAACAAATGATGAACGGTCATTCACAATAATTGACCAGTTTATATTTTCATAAAAAAAAAAAAAAAAAAAAAAAAAAAAAAAAAAAAAAAAAAAAAAAAAAAAAAAAAAAAAAAAAAAAAAAAAGAAAAAACCAAACAAAAAAACTACAACAAACAAAAACAAACACAAGAATCAACGCTTGAAATTCACTTAGCGCACGAGCCGGATTACAGTGTAAAAATGTGAACATTGTATTCGTATGGCCAATATTTAGCGAACACGACTTAATTAAAGTCGTTCCAATGATGGGCCGTCAAATGCTTAACGGCGAACGAGAATGAAATAAATTTGGTTGCGCGAAAGCAAAATTGTGGGCGAACTAAATCGGTTTACGCGCAACAGGTTTGGTCCGAAAATCGGCTTTCGGAACCGGAGAAAAGGAGCGGCGGGCGCGAGACGATCCTCTGTTTTACATAAAACTTGCATTTTTGCATTTCGTTTATTTTCTTCCCTCAAGCCCGGAACGATTAAGAGTTAAAGAGAGCCGCTGTCCGCGAACCTCTCGATGCGAATGAATGTCCTTATTGTCCGAGCGTGAGAACATCGGGCACGTGCTTGTACGCCGACAAATGCGACGTCTATAATCTAATTAAATTGCTGCGCAGCAAGAAATTTCGCACGGGGCAATTCGCATACCTATATTCACTTCGTTATATATATATTGACATTCGAGAAATTGTTTTCCCTGCGATAAATGCTACAATGATGTAATGAAAATTCCGACCCTAGAGAAAAAGATGCGTCGAGATGAAGATATTTGACAATTGGCAGTGAATTGTGTTATTCGTCGTAATAATGTATAAGAGTTAATTATTTTGTTATTGATCGTTAATGAAAATTCTTGATCATTGAGGGTAGCAAATTTCCTATATGGTTTATGGAGTTTATCGTAATTTCGATACATAATCATATGGTTATACCTTTGAATATTAATGCAGGACTATATTTTCATGAATATATATTTTCCTGATTACCCGTGTAAGCATGAAATTCAACCACGAAAGTGTTTTTCATCACGTCATCGCATATATATGAGACATTCCATGCAATTTTATTTATTTCTTTTTTTTTTAATTCTGAAGATAACCATTGATTATCACTAGATTATACATAAATAAAATACAGGTAAAAAATGTAATGTAATTTTTCAAATCAATTTTTCGATTTGTCCGTACCTTCAAAATATTCCATAAAAAAAAAAATACAGTAAGAAACAATTAGCAATAACATATTCTAGGATCCGTATGCCTATAAAAGAAGACACCTGAATTATCCGTGAATGCATATCATACGGGGGCCACTTTCAACGGCATGCATCTGATCTAATTTTTTTTTTTATTTTACAGAAAATGTATTTCTCTTTTATTTAAAAATATAACAGTCATGATTGACAGTGCTAAAAAGTAAGAAAACATTCATTAACCATTTTTTCCCATTTTCGCGAGATATCTTGCTCTTCCTGCGCTTTTATTATGTTTAAATTTGTCTTTAAATGTAATGTATTCAATAACATTAATTACTAAAATTTAAGTCATTCATGATGTAATCAGAATTACGTCATCCATCGATAACATTGACAGTATTGAAATTTATTCAGTAAATTCTTCCAAATCAGTGGCTACATCATGGACCCGGTTGAAATATTTTGTAAAATTCAAAAGATTACAGGAATGACAAAGGAAGTATCGTAAGCGATGCAGTATTGTTAAAGACATGACAAAAGTGTATAGATAATATACACCGTGCGGGTCTCTATACCTCTCGCGAAAGAAGCGCGGCGCGACGACGGAAGGTTAAACACCTGTCCAGCAGCGATGACTAGAGGAGGATGGTAGGGGGGTGAGAAATCGGCTGTATCGGAATTATTCCAACCAGTCGTTGGGACTTATGGCGCTTATGGGATTACATAGGCATTAGCTTGCGAGCTTGTTCTCTGTTCGTTTGCTCCATGAAATCCTCGATAAGCTCCGTGCTACAGGCTATACCATCAGGTAAGCCGCCGGTGATTTCGAGCGCGCTTGCTACGAGTTTCACGAAACTGAGTGGCTATTTTCCTCTTCTCTATTGCACAAAATTTCTCACTACCTGACAAATTAGTGCGCGCCGTATCTGATATTCGTCGCTGATTCGAAAATGCAAACATTTCACGTCTGCAATTCCATCACGAAATATACGATTTAAATTCGTTAAAGTTTCTCAAATATTCGTGCGATTTCGTGTTACTTCGTTTGGTCGAAAAGATCCTTTAATTTATAAATGGATTTAGATATATATACGACGTTGTGTCATGTCTTACAGTTATGAACTCAATCCTTTGAAACTGGTTTGCATATATACATATAAGCACATGAAATCTTCTCTTATATTGCCGCGCAGTATGAATTTAAATACTTGAAACTTTTACAAAGTCAGAATGTAACCAGCTTTCAAATTTTAAATTATTATCTGCATATACACCCTTTTATATATACGAAAATATGTGGATGAAAATTGTCTGCATTTTTTAAATTACTGCAAAAATGAGATATTTTTCATTAATTCGATTTTCATCATTCACCGCATGTATTTTCGAAAAATCATCCGAGTCTCTTTTAGAACAAAACGCGGGAAGCCGTGGCGAACCTCAAACTACTTAAAATCCCTCTCGCACTCGTTAAACGTCTGCGCGAGTCTGGAATCTTTACGGGTGGATTTTTAGCCTCCTAACGAGGATTCGCTGTCCGTTAAACAATCCGCAATCGAAGGAAGGAAACGCGTCCCCCATTTCCATTCTCGGAAAGAGAGGGCAAATCAGGGACCAGAGAAATGTGCTCGACTCCGAAATCCAGGGAACGGACGGGCACGAGAGAGACAAAGGCAGAACGAGAGAGAGAGAGAGAGAGAGAGAGAGAGAGAGAGTTGAGTGAAAAGCAGGAGAAAGACTACGTGGGAGGAAAAAGATGAATCGGATACGCGGATCTCTTTTCTCGTAATTAATTTAAGAGGGCTCGTCGGGGACGTTCGCCTACTTTTAGATCTATCGCGGCTCGAAACGAAGCACCTCCTGGATTTCACCGAGACTTATAGGGGGTTAGCTACTCATTCGATTTTCCTTCCGGAGTTAATTGCTATTCTTAACGATGAGCGAATTTAATACCCGCTTAAAATAGTCTGGCTCGAATACGAAGAATGTTAATTTTTATTTCAACTATACGTTCTAGTCATTTATTTTCACCGTGTGTATATAGATGACGAGTATATAGTATGTTTGATCTCAATCAAATTTAATATTCACGATTCTATTCTATTATTAATGCAAACTAAATGTATCCTTGTTTCTATTCGACTCTGAAGCTAGCCGCATCTAATCTGATTTCCATGTGGATAATTCACGAAAATTTCAATGTTTCAGGGACGGTAAGTTTGAATTGAAAGAAGACATTTGAATGGTGACCAACTAAAATTGTCGTTATTCGTAGCGTCTATAACTTTTATAATGTGAGGGAATACGATTTTCAGAGTAATTGTAAAAAACAGTGATTTACACCGCATTGAACTGAATTGACGATTACGATGTGCAAGACGCAGTCTTCTTATCATTAAGCGACTGCGATAAAGTACGTAATATAAAGAATATAGACTTAACTCTTCGGAGTATAAAGTCTTCGGTGCACTAAGTGGTTCCTTTGGATGGAAAACAAGATGTGCGATTCAATCCTGAACTGATAAAATGAAACCATAATTCACTTCAACGACTGAAAAGAAGGCAAAGTTAAGCGCCAATCGCCGTTGTGTCGTCGGGCGGTGGGACTAATTAATGTTGACATCCGCTTTTCGCGGGTCGTTTTTTATGTACCAACCGAGGCGCTGCGGAGAGTTGGAGACTCCTTAAGCCGATTCGGCTCGGAGGCAGTTACAGTAGTCCCGAGTTGTCGCAGCTTGTAAGACTTTGTTAAGCTCGTGTTGTCAGAAGAAAGGAGGATGAGAGAACGAAGAAGGAATAGAGCCTCGGAGGATTCGGAGGGAGGGGGGAGGGCACGCCGGGAGGAAGAAACGCGTGGTAATCCAAGATTTATCTCGCCGACTCTGACGCCCGAGATCCTCGGCGATTTGGCCCAGCTACCGATATCCCGCACTTGTATACATTATAAAGAATCCGACATTCATTTTTCGAAGTGTTTATACCATATTTTAAGAGGGATATGCTTGAGGACTCCTTCTGATACTTTCTCTGATGCTCTGCTCGGTTTCTCACCTGAGCGCCAAGGCTTTCATTCTTCGCTCAAAGGACCGACGTCTGTTTGGCGATTTATTTCACCTTTGTTTGAAGCAATTTGCAGGAAACGGATCATGTACATCAATCTTGCCCTTATTTAAATACGTGCGTTAAATTAAAGCCCAAGTGTCGCGCGATTGCTTCTTTCTGAATGTGTTTCATATATATATATATATATATATATATGAAAATGGAGAACAAAATTGTAGAAATAAAAATCGCGAACGGTTTATTATAGCCTTTCGCAAGGATACTCTATTTTGATAGTATGGACAATTAATATAGGCAAACTCAATTCCCAAAGTGTAGGACAATGACGCGGCATTTGAATGAATAAATGCTCATTTTGTTATACAAAATTTGTATATTGACGTCACTTTTGCGATTCAATATGATGAACTGTTTGTGCAATTGAGATTGTTAATAATATACGTGTGGTGACGGACGAATAATAGCATGGACCCAAAACGTTTATTTTCCTTTTTTTTAATTTACTCTTGAACACGTCGTAGAAATATCTTCCATTTTTTGCACTTATTTTAAATCCTACAATCTATCATTTTATTGAACTATCGCGGTGTTCGATTTGAAAAATGACGATATAAAAAGTCTCGGTATAGTATAGTTAGTACTCTTATTGTGATATTATTGTCTCAAGTGCATTCCGCTTGAACACAGTAGATTATGGACAATAATCAACAAAACATCTACGAATCGAGCATCGGCTTTACTCGGGTCGAGCCGTATATGTGTGCAAAGATAAAAAGATCGCTACCTGTTAACAAAGTGATTTCGTACTACAGATAAAGAAGTAACGGGGTTTTGAGATTCGGAGATTTCTTTTCTTTTTTTTTTCAGGCGCGAACGTGCAATACAGCCGTTTCAATTACAATTAAAACTCGAATCGTTAACTTGTCGATAATAATTAAAAAGTGCTAAACAACGAAGTAAATTTTCATCGCCGGGGGACCCGCCGAGAAAAGCGTTAACGATAAAAATCGATAATCGACGGCCCTTCTTGTTCGCTGATTCGATTAATAAAGCCCCAACGGGCAATGGAATCAGCGCGTCGCGCAATTAGCCGGAATCGTACATAGCCGGGCATTATAATCATCCGCGAGCGACGATAAATCGTCGTGGGCTACCGATCTCCTCGATTAAAGTAAAATATATGGTACCTTTAATTACGAAGAGATTTCGAAGGAAGGAGCGGGGACCGGCCCGCTCGCAGCGCAACCAACCACGGCGACTTTTTATATATAGATATAGCGGACTGTACATATATACCTATACATATATATATATACACGGTTGTTCCGGTAAGAAGACGAAAGGGCGTGTGATGAAGGAGGAGGAAAGGGAGGAAGGGAGAAGGTAAAAAGTGAGACACTTTATATTAACACTGCCCCGCGGCGTTGGGTATACGCGCGTCGTTGCCGAAAAGAAACGAAAACCTTCGGAAGGTTTGCGACCTGCGTGCAATACGGAATTGAAAACATATTGACATATATATATACGTTTGTTCTTTGATAAAACTTGCGTACCTCAAGCCTTATATTCGTGTAATTCTCGATAAATATCGGAGAGAAATATGAATTCTGCGTTTCAATTTTCTCAAAACGTCATTTTTTCTCGTCTTTAACCCGATAGGGCTATTATTATTATTTGTAGTCATATATATATATGCAAACTGTATGATGAATACTTATATATCTTCACAAGGAATATTCGATATTGCGCTTATATTGCGGGGAAAGAAAGTGGATTCATCAAATGAGCGGGACGATTTAACAAGTATAGTCACGAACACATTAAAGGTACGCATTACGGAGAATGCCCCCTTCTTTTTTAGGCACGCAAAGCCTTGACTTGTATAAAATTAGAGTGAGGAAAGTTCGATTTTATCGCGTATCGAAACAACTGGAATCGAAATATGCTTATTTTAGATTTCATAACTGAACATATAAGTACCGTGTCTTATTATTATCCGTATTTTTGTTTGTTTGTTTGTTTGTTTTTTTTTTTTTTTTTTTTTTTTTTTTTTTTTTTTTTTTTTTTTTTTTTTTTTTTTTTTTTTTTTTTTTTTATTTTAATTTTTATTTTTTTTTTTTTTTTTTTTATCTCTAATTGAATCATAAAAGGACTTACAAGAGACAACTTTTAGCATCTGCCAATTGTGTAGGAATTCGTCCAACATTTCGAGGGCCATTATTTAAATACGAATAATTCATATAAATGTTTGCCTTTGAATTTACAACAAAGCAACCAAAAATTTCAATTACAACATTTGGATATAGTCGTAGCAATTGAAAAAGCATTGCAAAATATTCAGATAATATAAAAAAAAAGCGTAAACAATGGGGAAGCATTAAAAAGAATTCACCTTCATAACTGAACGAATTCATTTTAATATTTTCTCATTGTTCTCAAAACTATTGTTGAGAATGCAGTACCTTTTCGTTTACTGTAGATTGCTTTATATGCAGGAATTTGTTTTTTCCGAAGCAATTCTAATTGTAACACGTCATATATTACAAATTATCCTTTCATATTTGGGATCTTTATTTTCAAATTTACTAGAAAATCAAAACGTAAAATTTAGTAGAGGTATTGCTTTGACGTCATTTACGAAAACGGTTGAAATTATTTTATGTTTGAATCATCATTCGGGAGTTTTGGACGTTGTTAATTACAAAACCAACGCCAAAAAACAAAAAGTTCGAATGGACGATACGCGGTATGTCAATATGCGTATATGTATAAGGAATAAGATTATTATTTTTTTTTTTTTTATATAAAGGAAGACCGACAAAACAGATAAATGAAGTCGGTTTATCGCAATTTAGCACGGGTCCCGGTAATAGAAAAATGGTGAGATGGAAAAAAAAAAAAAAAGGTCTCGGAGAGAAACGATCAGAGTGAGAGTGAGAGAAAGAGTGAGAGAGAGTGAGGGGGACGGTAGGTAGCAGCATTCGCGCGAAAGTAAGGCGGCTTTTCCCTCGGATGCATTATTCATGCCGCGAAAGAAGATACGATATGATCCAATATGTGGCCGGCCTATGTCGAGTCTCTACAGAATGTCGGATCCCTTCGCTAAGCTGCTGAAAATTGCTGCTCGAATTTTCGCGTAATTTAGGGGTACATGCAAGACACTCTTCCCCTATATATATATATACGTATACCGCAACTATTCACCACCGCGACGTGCCTAATAATCTCACACAAGGAACCGTAATTTTCCTACGGCGAAATCGTACGGTGATAATAAATCTAACGGCGGATATTTAACGAGAATCAAACGGGTCTATAGAAAGTGGACGATTATTTATTAATTCTATCGCATATATTGGTTTTATTCAAATCATCAATGGGATTTTTTATATTTTTGTCTTCATCCACTTCGTCACTCATGGTCATTAATCAATATAAACGTCACTATTATTTTCTATAATATTAATGTGACATGTTTGGACGGTGTCGCATCCTTTTTCTTTTTCTTGACCATTTGTATTGAAATATTTCGGAACAACGTAATCCTTAGAATTTTTCTTGTCAAATATCGGTTTCTCCTTTTTTTTTTAATTACAACAGAAAATTGTAATTAAAAGTAGCATGTAACCAACAAATTTTACACGAGAACAGGCTTTATGAGGTGATTTTATGATATTTTTTAATAAACACTGAAGAGGGTAAACACCTATACGGAACGTTTTAATTAAAAATTTTCTTATCCAATTAAAAAAAAAAAAAAAAAAAAAAAAAAAAAAAAAAAATAATAAAAAAAAAAAAAAAAAAAAAAAAAAAAAAAAAAAACAAAAAAAAATTCGTTTCGGCATATTTATTTACAATTTATAAAGTTTTTCTGAAAAATATTTCCAAATACAAGTAAAAGGCATCTTTCTTAAGCTTTTTGGTAATTTTTCTTAAAAATATAATCTGATATTATTTTTACGAAATGGTCAGAAAAAAATTCAAAATATTTCGAAATTTGAAAATAATATCGAAATGAAAATAAATTTTTCTTTTTCTTATGACAATTGATTAAGAATAAGGTTATAATTTGAGGGAAAATGTTTGTAATTTTTGTTTGTTTGTTTCTTGTTCAATCGTATTGAATGATGTTATTTTTTTGAAAAAAAAAAGAACAGTCAATTAGATTATTAGGCTAAAGTTTGACGATTATTGTGCTTTGCATGACAGCTTCTATATGACGTTTCTATAAAATTTGACTGCTATAATCTTCACATTTCTTCATTTTATTAAGTTGTATATTTTTGCATCATTTGATGAAGAATGAGTTGATTTTGGCAATAAAGGACCTACTTCGCATATTTTTCACTGGCACTTTTTTCATTACTTTGTCACAACGTGTGTTATTAATTACCATCTACTTATACATCAAACTCTATCCATCTTTTATTCGACAATCGTATAGAAGAATTTTACAAGTATTCAGTACCCTTAAACACTCACGGTGATTCAATGCGGAAACTGGCATTAACAACTGCTGAAAGAGCATATTAACATACTTTATAGAAATAGCCACAGAATACATAATAGCTTTTAAAACGATTCGTGATGCGAATTTGGCACGAGCTTGTCAATACCACACGCGATGCTTGCATATTTTAGTCTCCGAAGCGCGCAACGCGATAATCGCGCCTCATTGTCCATTGCGACGACAACAGGAGCACATTTCTCTCCATGAAGCCAGATAAGATCCGACAAGACTCTATACATATAGAGGCAGCTAATTTTTCTCAGCCGCGAAATAGCCTTAACGGCCGACGGCGTCCCGCTCAGCACGTTCGTGATGCACACATGCAAATCGCCCGAAATTTATATCACCTTGGTAAATTTAAAAGAGATTATAAAACCCTTTGAGCATTCGCTGAGGAGCGAGAATTCCTCGTTTTACGATCGAGTAAAGCAGGGACGCGCATCCGCGGTTGCGGGCGGCGGGAGGGAGGGAGGGAGGGAAGGTGAAAGACACACACGTTGCTCGAATTTCAAGAGACGTGAGGGACAGAGAGAGAGAGACAGAGAGAGAGAGCAGCTGCTACATCGTTGAAGTAAACTGTGGCCGTCGTTCGCTCGGGCACATTTATTTCCTCGCGAACGGGTATAGCATAGTAGTACCGATCTCTCTGTTTCCATTGCCTACCTACTGATGCCGGGGCCCCGTGGTGGACGAAGGGTGATAAGAGAAGAGAGCTGCCTTAAGAGGTGGAATCTACCGCTGACCGTTTCACTTCCAAGCCGGGAGAGTAAACAGAAACGTGCCTCCCTTTAAGGGTGGGCGAGGGGGGGAATCCGTTCTTGTCGCGGGTTCCCTTTATGTGCGGATAACTGCGGTAAACGCGCAGGCGTATGCGCAAAAGTCCGCGCCGACCAAAACGTATTAACACACAATGAGATAGTTTTGTTCGGCCGCTTACACTCGTCTCCAGACTTCTCGCCGCGGGCCGATCGACCAGAAGCTCCCTCTTTCCATTTCGCCTTACGAATGCCGGCATCGTCATACCGGGTGTGCTCTTAGCTTCAGATCTGTCGACGGTCGTTTTTACAGTTGAATAACATCGGCGATAAGAGTCAAGTATAATGACTTCAATGTAATGTCCAAACGTATATATATATATATACATAATTTCAAAGTCGTTTATTCATTTATGTTGAAATTATAATATGTTCAGTATCAACTCTAGAGCAATGTACGTTTTTTTTAAGGGCCTACGTGTATAATTACACGTCTTCGACATTCGTGCGTATCTTTCTATAAACAATTAGGAAATAGAATGACTCCATTGTTCCATCAAACGCATTTAGCTTTTTATTTCGAACGTATAATAAAAATCTGTTTTCATATCAGCTAACCTTTACAGAAACATTTCTAAGCAATTCATTTACTATTTCTAGGCGAAATGTCACTATATTTTTAGGTTCGGAGAGTTGACATTCCAGCAAGAGAGATATACCGCTCTTAAAGTATTGGAGAATTTTCACTTTTAATAGAATGGATCATTTTTCACTACAAGGAATTTAAAAAGTAGAAAACTCGTGAACCAATGACAATTTCAAGAGGAAATCAGAACTATTTCTTATTCGCACTTCTGATTTTCACTTCTCTGATTCTAAAGGTTTTGTAAAGCAATGTCCAGATATACTTTAAAGTTTCCTGCGTCGTTACTAATGCCTTTTACTACAAAAGTATTTTAAACGTAAAACTTGGATAAAACAGCAATAATACATTAAAAAAGAAAAAAAAAAAAAGATAAGTGCATCTAGTCGTGAAAAATGCAATATTACGTTTACCAATACGCCCCCGACAAAAAAAAAACCGAAATACTTCGATTGAATATTTTTATCGAAAAAATAGCACGAGGCATGCCGAAAAAAAAAGTTTAATTGCATACATCAAACGATGCCAGTTCGAGCGCGATGCGAAGTCATAAAATGGCATCGAATAGTTGTAAAAATCGTGTTCGATTAAAGATTACGCGATTTCAACCGTGCGAAATTCCTCGCTATCGTTTCCGAGTGCGTTTTGTGTCCATCTTTTCGAGAAACGAGAAGCTCGCATATATGTATATATATATACATGCATATATATGCGAAAGGGAAAGCTGCGATCGTCGTGTCGTCGACGAACGTACGCATCATTTATTGCCCGCAACTTGAAATGCTGCCGCGCTGTTTGCTTTACTTTGTAAGTGCGCTTTACCCGAGAGGAGGCCTATTATACCGACATTACGTTATCCTCCTCCCTGCTGATTTCTGTGACTCGGCATCATATAGCGCAAATACAGCTCGTCGGATCGGAAGCGTGTTTCAGCCGCGAACTACTTTATACTTTTTATGCGTTTCGCGATTGCGTACTTAAGTATATAGTTATACTACACCGCGCGGTTCATATCGTAAATTACAACGATTTCAGTGCCGACGTCGACTCGCCGCGGCCGGCCGCTGGCTCACTTTAATCGATATATCGCAGCTACCGATCCGAGGGAGACTTGTTAATTACTCGATAATTGATATCTGCCGGTAATGTCGACGTCCAGTTACATCTGAGGTATCGTTTCGCGCATGAATTTATATAAAGGCATTAACAAGAAATGAGTTGGACTTTTTCTTACGTTTTCCACGCTATAAATATACACGTCACGGTCATTTTCTGTTGTAATATATATTGATGGCAATTTTCACGTTTTTGCAGATGTACAACGTCTCGAAAAGAGGCCATCTCACCCTTAAAAGTGAAGACAGACGAAATCTCTGAATTCACCAAGATTATTATATTGTGACTTGTTTACCTGATGCACTCTAAATTTCATGGAGTGAAATGTCATTCTTAAAGAGTGAAAATTCACTCCTTTAAAAGAGTAGCTCAATTACAATCTTTGTAGAATGAAATTTCATTCCAAGAAATTTAGATCGATGATAAATAATTTCCATGATCTTTCGTTAAAAATTTAATTAGAAATTAAACAAAGAAGAAATAATTCATTAAATTTCTCCGTGAGCGAAATTCATGTCAATCGGTAAAGTTATATGAAATTTTCACTTTTTAAAATCTTACTTCAGATTCGCTACCACAAAAAGCCATGAGTAACAAATTTTGCAAAAATTCAATCGCTTTTTAACAAGATGACCTCCATTTTGAATTTCAACATTCAGGCGCAAGATTCGTAATCAGCTCTCCCAAACGCAAAGAATCAAGCCTTAAATGGAACATATATCGCCGTCACAAATAATCCTATAAATGTTTTTTACGCGCACATTTGCGAACGCTTATTGTTTCGTATAGCGCCATATCAGTACCGTCATTTTGAATTGTCCAATAAAACTCAGGACCAAACAGAAAAACTAAATATAATTTTAAAATAAGACCCCGTACAACTCCCTATACGTTCCGTCAAATTTTGAAAAGAGGGTGTCAGATGTGACAATGACCCCCCATAAAATTGAAGTTAATTATAAAGTATTTTAGAAGAGCTCATATTCAGAATAAAACAAAGCTACGAATTGTGTGACGTGTCATCATAAAGAATAGTTTATCGCGATGAGTAAAGATGTGCAATTTCCCGCAAACAAATAAAAATGTCGACGGATTCGTGGGACCGGTTCGTGTATCGGGGACACCCCGTAAATGCGCGGTTCCTGTCGCGCCAAAGGACGTGCCGTTCGCGATCTCTCTTGCGCGTAGCCCCATTGTCTGCGGACGCATTGATAAATTACCGAATAATTGTCAAATGCGAGAAAACAAAGAGTATAGCTCTCGCAGGAATAAGTAAAGAAACGCGAAAAAGAGGTTCAGGAAAGGTACTGGGACGACGAAACGGAGCAAAGTATAAATCGAAGAAAACGCTGTTCGATACGAATGCACGCACACATGTGTAAAATACCGATAATTAAAAAAGTGGTCAATCGCAGATATAAGAGGCCAATAACGAAAAAAATAAGCCCATTTTATTAGATATTAACGGCGGTATAGCTGATTATAGCTGATTAACAAACTGAACGTTTATACGACTCGGTTTAAACAGGTTTGAAATGTAGTAACTTGGCGGTTTGTGCAATTGACTATTTATATATATATAGGCATATATCTTAGGTTATTTTTTGACTTTACTGCCGCAATCGGCACGATGCGAAAACGTCGCCGCCTCCATCGGCCGTCGATGGAAAAGTGTGTAAATACAGGCATCAAAAAAACAAATGATCATTTATCAGATCGCCAAGTTTATCGGAATAACTAATTGGTCCGCAATTGACTAGCAATCTTTGTTTGGTTTTATTTCAACCGACTGAAGCAACCGCGAAGCCAATCGGTGGCAAAGTGGATAATTACGTTCGATTTTATTAAATCCTATAAGTAATATTAAAAAAAAAAAAACAAGATTAATATGAGCAGTTGCATATTTTAATCCAGTGTATTTGCATGATAATTTCGTACACGATCATAATTATTTCTAAACGAGATGTTGAAAAAATCAAATGGTCCAATTCGAGTTCTTATAAATACACGCACACACACACACACATATATATAATATTTATATTTCTGCAGAACTTTCTAAAACAATTCTGGTAATATTCTGATAAAATTACTGAAAATAATGTATATGCAATTACATATTGCTGATTTTATAAAAAATTTATAGTTTTTTAAAAGTTTTTATGAATCAAAATTTAAAGTAAAACTTTGAGTATTTGTTTTGGTCGAGCACGATTAACTATATCAAATTGCATACGATTCAAATATTTTTTATTTCACCTGACACACGCTACGTTATTACGGAATGTTCTTATACCCTTATAGTATTTTTCAAATAATACCTATATCTGCACCGTCCGCTTGACAATTTTGCTAAAGACTTCCTTCGGTCCAGAACTTGGGCAACTAAATCGGACAAAAAAGGGAACAAAAGAGTGCATTGTCATTCCCTACACTGTACGTATATATAAGAAAGGCAGAAAGGGAAGGAGAATCGAAGGAACGCGGTAAAAGGGACTTTTGAAAGAGACGACGGCGAAGTCAAGAATCGCGAGGGAGCGTGCGAGAGAGCGTGTTTGGTTACACGCAACGAGACATTTATATGCTCGCATTCACCCTTTAGAATTGCCGCGCTTGCCGTGCACTTAAACAGGCCCTATACTATTCTTATACTTGCACCGATACAGCCACTCGGAGCAAACCCTGCACCGTTCGCGTTTCCGCGCTGGGAACAGCTTTAATACGAATTTCTTGAATTTTCTACATTGCTCTCCTACCATCTTTTTTTCTTACCACCCCCAAGTACGTTCGTAAAAAATTTTAACGACACGAATAAACGCAAATGTTTGAAACGCTTCACGCGCCTTCCTTACTTTTTCAATACACTGATTTTTATCGATGATTATCAATGGTGGTAAATTCACTAATGGGACGATGGAAATGGGTACACAATATAGGCCTCATCTATACTGTCATTACTTTAGGTACTTGAAGAAATGGATTCTGAAAATGATTTTGTAAATCCTTTGGATTTCATTCTTGATATTGTCATTATATTATTTCCGTATAAAATATATATAAGCATATATATAGTATTTTAAAAAGACAAATTTTATTTTAATGGTACATTTTTAAAAATATTTGTAACATCATAGATTTTAAAATTTGTATAAATTTTAGTAAAAACTTGTTCCCTTAAAATTTTGAAACGCCAATATCGAAACAAACAATGAAATCTGCTGAATAGCAAACATTATTTTCAATTTGAAAAATAAAACTACTTGCTTGTTGTATTTTGTAGAGTGTACTTCGCATATTACTTATTCACATTTCGATCATTAAACATTGACGTGCTTATGGATAAAAAATAACGGTAGAAACGCGAATAATTACTTCGCCTGACGCAAGGCGGGCGAAGTATTGAATTCACCAACAAAAATTTTTCCGATTCGTCGATTTTGGGAATTTTTTGGTGGAAATCTATTC
>JAPYZR010010413.1:0-13104 GCA_030522945.1 Trichopria nigra
TTTTTTAGACATTTTTGTTGTATACATCTTTTAACCAACATATTTGCCTAAAAATTAGTTTTAATCCAACAAAAATGCTTACAATTTCTACCAGGGGAACGGTTTAAAAGTTAAAAGATCAGATTTTATTTTTTTTATATATATACAATTATACTATAGTAAAATTGTCTAAGATAATTCTATATTAAAATACAATTCGATCTATCACGTTGAATTTGCCATCTTGGATATTTATTTGTATTTTGAAATGTGCATCTGACTATAAGAAATCTGTCATTTTATTCGAGTTTCGCACTTTTCCCCTACATACAAAGAAATTATTTCAACAAAAACAATGAAATCTCGAAAAATATATTTTATATAAATTCATCGTTTACTAACCTAACCATCAACTTTGTACCAATTCGTACAAGGACAATATTTCGTTTTACATCCACAAAATATTATACGGCATTCTGATTTCTTTCGCGCATATACTAGCCTAAAAAATGTTACCGTAGAGCAATTTTTTCTTAAAAAAAAAAAAAAAAAAAAAAAACCAAAAAAAAAAAAAAAGAAAAAAAAAAACAAAAACAGGGCACACCCACACGCAGCAACAAAAACAACGGAGAAAAACAAGAAATAAGGTTGCGTCGAGACACGCGTCCCATTATGCCGGTTTCTGTATTATGTAATGTTCGAAAACCCACTTATTATACCAGCTTTGGGTTGCGGCTATATTACGAAAAATTCGTGTGGGATGCAACACGAGCCGGGAGTGCGAGCATAATAATTTGTAATCTTGATCGGTCGATTGAATCTCCGACTAGATGCACACGCCACCACGTGGCATGAATTTTTTTTTTCTCCACTTCCGGGTTCATCGCGAGTGAAATAAAGGTAAAAAAGGGTGAAAAAACGTTTACCGTTATTTAAAGAAATATGATTTGCCATCCGAGCTCTAATATGGTCTTAGCCGTAAACCAATATCGTAGAAAAAGTATTTGAACAGATGCAACCTTCTTAGATTCGATTTTCAAGTTGTTGCAGGCATACACATTTACTACGCATTTTTAACTGATATTAATAACAAATGACGTACCAATCTGCTGATATAAGTAGCGGGCGATAAGAATAAGTGTTTGAATGAAAGTTCCATAATGCGACCTTTTATAATTTCCAAATCAAAACAGAAATTAACATTGGGGAGGCATTACGGTATAGAAAAAACTCGACGAAATACTCGAAAAATGTCTCGCATAATGAGATGTTAGACGTATAATAATATATATAGTTGAAATAACTAATTTACTTTGAAAAATATGGTGGAAAAGTCAAAAAGAATTTAACGAACAATGATGTAAATAATCGAAACTAAGATAAAAATGATATTAAAAATGGTAAAAAAATTTTTTTCTCATTTAACATACCAATAGTTAAATGTGAAAACTTACTTAAGAAAAAATGAATATTTCGACACTGTAAGAGTCAACTTGCATTTACGACTTCACATGTGTCACCTCTCCACCACTAAAATAACTTGTCACCAACTCTTTTAAGGTTATACTGAATGGTTTATTTAAAAACGACAATGATATATTCTGATTGTTTAAAGAATAATTCCGAAATTCAAATGTGAAATTCTTTTGATTAATGCACGAAAGCATAGACTCGAAGGATTAAACAAATCATAATTTTTAATTGTACAAATATTCCTAAAATTTTGAAAGTAAATAAAATTTCACTGTTTTCATACTGAAATTTACGCAAGTAATGGGTATGAAACAGAACGGAATTTTCATTTCAAACTACTATAGTAGAAGAAGAAAGTTAAACCTACTCTAAATAGAGAAAATATAATCCAAAACGCAGGTTTGAGAGAAACAAATAACGAAAATATTTACACTCAAATTAATTTTTAAAATTATTTATTTATTTCAATTTTGAATTAGTTTTACCATAGATCCTTTAAAATGTATCAAGATAATAATCGATCAAGACCCAAAAAAGAAATGTTCTCATGAATCTTCGCAGGTCTTTTTCCCGAAAATCATCGAAAACGTCACAAAGTTTCGATCAATCCTTTATCCGCAGGTCTACGACTCCGAAAAGTCCCCCTACGCAAGATGCAGATTCAAAATGGACAAAAAAAGACAAAATCCTTTCTCCGAAATCATACTGAACATTGAAAGGGTCATAATGGGGGAGTTTGGTGTAAAAAAATCCTCCGTTCGATTCGATGACAGCCGCATTTAAGCGATTCATCATTCGAAGCACGCGCGAGTGCGGCCCTACCCTTTTCCACATTACGTACACATATACGCGAAAGGTGCGTGCATGTACGCGTAGCATTGAAAAAGAACAATCGTGTAACGAACTTGGGTAGGCAGGCGCATCTGGCAGAATGCGTAATTCGAGTGATCTTTCGTATATATGACGTGCGAGATGCGTATATACATCGACATTCGAGCTTGATAGTACATATATACATACGGCGATCGAGGCGTGACGTCGATAGGTCTGGGGCGCCACGTGATCCACGGACTTCTCACTCGAGGAAGCGATTTACACAACAGATGTAACAGAAGTGACGCGATGCTGCGATCAGATCATCGAGATCGTGAAAAAACCGGAAAACGATTGGATAACTTCCTCCGTAACTTGCATCCCCCGCAATGGACGCGCTCGATCGTGCCACCAGGCAATAAAAAAGTAATCCCTCTGTTCGGTAGCCAGCTGATTTTCATCAAAAGCGAAATTCTTTAGGAATTGGTATATTACATTCAGAATTGTTTATTAACGAAAAGGGTTTATCGAAAATGGCACTATGCTTCGAAATCAGTTTGTACTGACTTTGTGAATGAAATCTTTTCATACATTTTTTTCGAGAATCATTAAAAATTTGTAATGAACGATCGCCATAGATCTAAACAATCATAAAATATCGTGGAAATAATGAATAATTGAAAAAAATATTGCAACGACGGTGTAAGGTAATAAATCAACTGACCAAAGTAACCATGAGCATGCCATAACAATGTTTCAATATATGCATAATTTTTGGAAATGGGTCTTTCGAGATGTTGCATGACGACTGATACCTGCCAAATTACTTCATTATTGTTTCACGTGTATGTTGCCGAAGTTCGAAAGGTTCGAGTCCAACGAAAATCATGAAAATGTTCTGTATTTCATTCAATTTGACTTATATACTTTGTAAACAAAAAATGTACAAACCCAGAAAAATAATGATTTGTTGGGTAAATAATAGGCGTAAATATTTTTGTTTTGTTTTGATAATTTTCGTTGACTTCCAACCTCTTGAACGCATCAGCATCATTCAAATGTATATATGGATAGTTTGATTGCCTTCAGCCCCACTTTCTTTACAAATGAAAATTAATTTATTAGTAAACATCCATACTTCGTACAATGGAACAATTTCTAGCTAAAAACATCAGAAATTATTAGGATTTTCTACGTGCTTTTGTAATATGTACGTTTTTGTACACAACCGTAAGAAAAGTAGAAAAAGCAAAAGATCTGCAATGAATGAATAGTTGATATAAAATTACATCATATCGGCTGTATAACAACTAAATATCACAGAAAATCAGACGATAGGATTATTTCAGTAGCAGAGAATAAGACATTATTTCGATGGGGGAGAGCAGAATGTTATTGGACGATGATTATATCAACGCCCTTAATCCTCTTGCTTTGGTCACAATTCATATACTGCTTACTGTAGGTATACATTTTGTTCGAGACAAACAAATAAAAAAAATATTTAATTTCGAATTTAGAACAATGTTGAATTTTCTAATTTGATTAACCAAAATAAATAATTAAATCTATCGATATTGAGGCTGAAATAGAAAATTAATGAATAATTAAAAGATATCGACGTTATTTTTCATTGAAGGCTTTCAAACTCCAAATTTATTTTAATTCATTCAAGTGATATTTCTCTTTATTCGTCCTTCAAACAATATCAATGGGAGAAGATAGTAAGATAATTTGTATTTTTATGTACATATTATTTTAAACAAGAAATGAATTTTAATAACTTGGTTTAAATAAAAATGATGGTGATTATGAGAAATTTGTGATTATATATGTTAAAACAAAAATCTTTTAAAAAAATGAAAAACTAACTTTAGCATTCAGTAAGCGATAAAAAATTAATTAAGCGTATCGTAGCTATTTTCAACGCAGATAAAAGAATATCTAGTATCCTTTCAAAGGTTATATTTCCAATTAATTGTTTTAAAATTATAGATATTAAAAAAAAAAATATTTAAAAAAATAGCCTTGCAGAATAATTAAATTTTCAAGTTCGTTGAAATTTAAAAAGGGCTGAATTAACGTAATAATATATTTATATTACAAACTCGTTCAACAAAAAAAAAAAAGGTGATGGTGAATTCAACAAATAACATTAATAAATTATATGTAAAAACATATTTAATTTTCAATTTATTTCTTGAAATGTCGTTAGAGCTTAAAATTAATTGGGTCAATTGACCTTGTTAAAATAATTTCGAGCTGTAACGGACGTTTTAAGAAATAAATAGGATTCTAATAATAATATAAACATTGATTAAAATTCATTTTATATAACTATAAAAATTTCCACAAATGATTGAAGTAAACTTAATGTTTTATGGATAAATGATATTATTATTTAGGTTTTATAACGAAAACTATAGAGCCTAAAAAAATAGCAAATTATAATTCGTTATATACATCGTTTTTTTTTTTTTTTTTAATTCTTGATTACTCAGTTTAAATTTATTAAATATCGACCGCTATTACTATCTATTTTATTCCGTTAAAATTAGAAATAAGAGAGACATTAAATTGTAGCGTATACGTGACACATAACGACATCTATGAATGGTGGAAAAGTTTGGTAAAATTTTCAAGGGTTGGGAAAGCCATCTGTGGGCATTACGCCGAAATTCTTACCGAGGGATCAGGCCCAAATTTGGGGGTCTTTACCTGCGGCGCTTAAAGAAATTCGACTTACCGACTACAAGCAACACACATTATACCAATTCATTAATACCATCTTTTCGGTTAACATTCCTAATTTTATAATTATTTGCAAGTTTATTTGATTATAAAATTATTATAACATATACTATTTTACATTCGAATTAATTCAAACTGGTCTACTAATTTGAATAGTACAAGTGTTCGTCAATTATCACTAAATTCTTGTTTTGAAACACACTATCGAACAACATTTCATCGAATACCACAATACATAGCGTTATCATCGTTGGATTTCAATACAATTTAAACATTGTTGATCATATTTCTTAACAGTAGCATTTCAACTGCAACCACTAGCAAAATTAAAAAAAAAAAAATCTTACTTGTCTTTGGATGTAAGAGTTTTTCGTATCTCTTAATCTTTATTCAGCAAAAAAAATTCAGAAAGCAACGATATTATTAAATAAATGTTAAAGTAAATATTTTTCAAAAAGGGACACTAAACAAAAAAAAATACAACGAGAACAATACAAAATCTATAACGTACTTGTGAAAGTAAATAAGTTACAAATGCAGATAATATTCCTACTTTTTTCTATAGCAGTTTTCTACTATTTGCTACTTTAAACCTACTTTACTCCTTTTCAATTAGTAGAATTTAAGTAATAATTAGAAAAATCATACTAATTCAGATATAGAGAGAAGGGGCATTTAAAAGCGCTCAGTCGGTAATGTTACGAATCTGAAGACAATATTGTTTAGTACCTAAATCTTGTTGTGATTGATTAATCCTTAAAAATATCAGAAATAAAGTAATTTTATAAACTAGAGTTGGCTTAGATTTTTGGTGTCCTCGGTCTACCGTCAATCACCATTTGGTGTAAAACTTGAAAATTGTGAAACTATAGATTCAAATGGAATGAAAGTGGAACCACTCTTTTAAAAAGTGCATTTTCAAATATCACCCTTGAAGAATGAAAATTCTCCTCTGAAGAGTGTCTCAATTATAATTCATTGCGAAGTGAAATTTCTTTACAAGAAAATAGAGTTTTATAAATAAATTATAAATAAAGAGTTTAGGTATATATTCTATATAGTCAAGCTCATTATTTTATTTCATACAAATAATTAATTTTCAGGCACACGAATGCATCGAAAGCCTTATTCACTAATTCAGATCACAGTTACAGGAAATATCTTGAGAATGTCACGAGACCCTATTAATTAGTCTCGACATAAAGCGTGGTCGGCAATCTTCGCTTTTCCGTGTGCTTCATTAAAAGGAAAAAGAAAACCTTACAGGATCAATCGCGCAGGCGCTTAAGGAACCGATCAACCAAGATCGAAGATACGAGAAGATGAAAGAAGCTCGGCGCGCTTTTACAAGGGGCGGGGGGGGGGGGGGGAAAGGGGCCCCCCCGGGGGAGGGTGGGGGGATAAAAAAAAGGGGGGGGAACGCGGGCCCTGGGGGGGTAAAAAGAGAAAAGGGGATCGATTCTGGGCGTCGGCGCCGAGGTCACCGGCTCTCGCCTTGCTCGGAGTAATGACCCTCACCCAGTGCAGTGCAATGGCATCGCGCAACGACTCTGTCCCTCAAGTGGGAGAATTGTTCCGCGTCCGTTCACGGGAGGGGATGCGAATACGAGCTCGCTTTACGATTTCACCACCCCCGACAGCTAGCCTCGTAAACCGTCCTTGCCTTTCGCGATCGCGAATTGGGGTGGTTAGGAGGGCGAAGAGGACAGGGGCAGGGCAAGAGGCAAGGGTTGAGGGAAGAAACGGTATACGGCGGCGGGCTTATACGAAGGGACAAAACTGAGGAAGGAGTAGCATAACTGGATACGAAGAAACAGGGAC
The DNA here is from genome assembly GCA_030522945.1 of Trichopria nigra. Classification (NCBI taxonomy): domain Eukaryota; kingdom Metazoa; phylum Arthropoda; class Insecta; order Hymenoptera; family Diapriidae; genus Trichopria; species Trichopria nigra. Next base: position 6,838 of record JAPYZR010010413.1, read on the forward strand.
AAAATACAGGAGCGAAAGAAGGGGGGGTTGGTGGAGACGTCATAAAAATAAGTAAAATATCTGTGTACATTGAGCAAATCTTTATCGTCACAGATATCCTTACGCATTTCGAAACTATATAAACAAATAACGTTAGGGTTATGTCGAAGTTTTACGATTTGAAGCAATGAAATAACCAATGAATTGTCTTTGTTTCAGTTCGAAACAAATCTTACTATTTCGAACTGAATATTGTAATTTAGAAAAGTATATATATGATATTTGACACTAAGCATAATGAAACTTATATAAAATTCGTGTGCAAAATTTTTCTGTTGAGTTTTGATTAAAAATAAAGTTTTCTCGTTCAAACTCTTACAATCAGTTTTGCAAACTTATGGAAGAGAGCAGAAAAAACATTGAACAGATTGAAAATATACAGTTCCAAAAAGACAAAAATTAAGATTAGTCATTGAATTATTCTCAAAAAAAATATTGTAAATGGAACAGGATAATCTAAGAAAAAATAATGAAGGTCACAATTCTATAATTACGCTTCTCAATAACTGGCGAAAAAAAAAACTAATTATAACGAAAGAAGCAACAACAATTTAAAAAACACCAACAAAGTCAAGGAATCGAAAGAAATGAGAAATGGTGATATCAGACTCTTCGCGAATGTCTCGTCAAATAAAAGTAGTAGAGTAAACGAATGATGCGAACAATAGAGAAAATCAATGAGGGGAGAACAAATATTTGCCGAAACACATAACAAAGCAAAGAGAACGGTTCCAAATGAAATTTACCAAGAGCGTATAAAATGGAAATTGTCGATAATGAATTAATTATAAAAATAATACTTTCTTTCTAAGAAATAAAATAGATGCGAATGCTCCAAAACAAGTATTTTTTTAATTAAGAATTTTAATAACTAATACTTTTTCGCACATAATTCTTAATACATTATTTTATTTTTTTAATATTGCATTATATATTATTTCTTTGTGTTGTTATTTTCAACTGCGAATAAATTAATAGGTCCTACCACTTGAAATACAAACTGAATATTTTAAATTTCAAGATGGCGTCGTCTAGTTATTATTTATTAATATTCATTTCTCAATGAATCGCTCCAAAAATTATTCTTCTTGTATGTTTTATTGTGTCATATAGTTCAAGTAGTATATCAAACTTAGCCGACCAAAATATCACTGATATTTTGGTTATACTTGTATATTGGCTTGTCATTCTATTATAATTTCTTGTTTTAAGTACATAACATCGTGGATTTCATCAGTTTCCACTTTAGAATCTTAGAATCTTTATGTGCAAAGTCGAATGAAAAAACACATGCTTTTTATGCAATAAACTCATGTTCTGATTACGAATCTGAACATAAATATTCAAAATTACAAATGTCAGACCAAAATGGAAATGATTGCAGTATTTTCCTGATATTCTATTTTCGTAAATTTTCAGCTAATTATAAAATAAATAGAATTCATCGTCCGTATGGAATTCACCATTATGAATTTTTCACATCTGAGGGCAGATTCTTAATTAGCGACCCCGAAAAACACCGAGTAATTAAATTCCAGAGAATTCCATGCAAATAAATATCCGAGCCTGGTCAAGGATACAGCCTTTAGTATGTAATTGGAAACCCATTAAAATATTATCAACTAACAAAATAAAATCAGACAAATTTTAAAAAAAGTTTAGCTGTATAAACTATCGGCAATTTAAGCTTACTTATAACTTTAATTTTCTGTATACGTTATTTAACTTCTATATGACTTTTGTTAGACACCCTATGGACCCTTTGCAAGAAAAGAATTTAGATATGTAGGAAACGCTTAACCCACGTATGTATAATATTATACACATGTTGATTCCAAAATCCAACTAAATCTTTTGCTATATACGAAAATAAATAGGTTGCAATTTGTTTTATCTACATTTTTTCTCAATTTCCAATGCTATTATCACCGTATACATTCCAACGCAAAGTTAACTTGTACTCAGTCCCCTGCCACCCGAAAATTACTATTCGAAATGCAGGTCTCGGTGTCGGACACACGTCAAATCTTACGGAATCCGAGGCTAGGCTGCTGAATCATCGTTCATCAAACGACCCCTACGTATATGTATATATGTAATGCTTCATTATTCACCGCGCCGCCAGTCCTGTTTTTCGTAGGCTACGAACGTACGAAAATAAGGCTCGGGATAGGAGTCTGGCCAAACTCGGTCGGATAAGGTCCGCGCGCGGGACATCGACATTGCGGATAAATTGCCTGAATATTTTACCTCTCCCAGTCGCGTCTGGCAGGGGGCTGCCCGTGCGGAATTGTCATCCCTCTCGATCGAGGGCTTTTTATATAAAGCCCTCCATTCACGTGGAGCGTTGACCTCGACTGCCGCGCGCGAAGTTTAAGGTCTTGCGGACATCGACTTTCCCGCGGCAGACCGGGGTGGGAGCTTCATCAACGCCGATGACGCGAATGGGGGGTGAAAGCCCTCTAGCTCGCTCGCCACCCACGCTTGAGCCGCTCGTTCCCGTGGCGCGCGCTCGCCCCGTTCTCCAATTCCGCTCTTTATCTCACCAATACGCTTATCCTCGTCCCTCTAACCCCCCCGTCGATTTGATTACTTTTTTTTTTCTTACTTAGCATGCTGACGCCTTTGAACCGAGCTTTTACGTTGTTTGCGAATGGGCCGCCTTCGATTCAATTTTTGGGCGCTTTCATCGTGTGGGGTGATTTTCTCCACGTGCTGGAGACCTTCGATTTCTTCGATAATTGAACATGGTTCATTCAGGTCGGCGGCCTTCTTCGGATTACAGAGTGTATTGTATCGATATGCGTGTATTCGTTTCGATTAGGAATGAACAAATTTCGAATTAAAATGTTGTTTAGTCCCTAAAGTTCTGGGACTGATCATCGTAGGACCTGGACTGAACTAGCATTGTATCGATATTTATCTTTTACCTCATAAATATTTCGATTCCAGTAGTCTTAAGTATATTAGTCTTTGTTGTAATGTATTTTATATATAATTCGGTCGACCCATACCGTACTGAAATACTGAATTTGGTCACGTGAAAGTAAAATGATCATGTATGTTATTTCATCAAATGATCCACGTTTTGAAATATAATATAGATCTAAAAATGCAATAAAAAATGTTCTGTCTTTGATCTCCCATTCGTACTTACGTACATATGCGATAATAGATATAATGGATGCACGTGGTCTATAGTTGTAAGTTGGCTCAAGTTAGATCTGTTTAGTTTTTAGGATATACCCATACTAAATTAGTAGGGGAAGGCTAAAAATCATGATCATGAAAAAATGTTAACAAGAGCAACTTTATTAATTAACTGTTTAAAAACAAATTGATTAATGGCTTAAAATATTCGGAAATATACATCAAATCAATCAGTTTTCGAATTTTAAAAAACGACCAATTAGAAGTCGAGATATCCACTATCTTCAAAAAAATAATGCAATAAAATTTTAAAAATTGTATCTTTGTTAGTTTATTGAGGAAAATTGATGAATTAGTATTCTATAAATATATACGCGGAATTTTATACTGAGTAAAACAGTCATCGACTTTTTTTTTCAATTTACCAATTGGAAGTGGAGATGTCCACAATCTTCGTTATGTTAAAATTAAAAAAAAAAAAATGGAATACCTCAGGGTCCAAGCTCTTATATAGGTTTGTCCCAAAATTCGATCACATTTTGAAAACATATATGTTGAAAAGCGAAAAATAAATGGTTTTTTAACAAATATACACAATAAAGACAGAAGAGGGCCGTGAAGTTGTTCGAAACGTTAATTTTTTTTTCCTCTCCCTATTTAATATTGTCAACCACACTGCTTTCGTTCCAAAGCAGACTTTACATAAGAAAATTAAATAAATAGTAGTCAAGATAAAATGTTCAAACATTTATCTTAGTGTAGGTTCATAACGTGATCTCTCCACCTTCATTTCAAAATTTGACCGCGTAAATTTTCTAGATCATCATCTAGTAACAAAAAATATATTCCGATTATCTTATATGTCATATCGAAATTTATACAAGTTTAAAAATTCAAGATTTTTTAAAATCCACGCGGTTTTATGCCCGCGAGGTTCAATGCCCGAAAACGACATGGAAATGACATATGGTTTCTCCACTTGACGAAACCGCACGAAAATTGCAATGGGGGCACACTTTATCGTCCTAAAATGTATTTATTAAATGAGTTCAATTAGGGTTATAGTGAATACGCGCAGGGCAATGAACATGTTGTTTCGGACAAATGGCGAATCGGTGTGGAAAGTCTTGTACCCGGTCGTTCACCGTATAATACCTTATACGCCAACCGTTTATTACGCCCTGGTGTGCAATTCGACTTCCGAAAAGTCTGTGAGTTTCGTCAACGACCCGTTTCATGTCATACAGTACCCTTAAATCAAACGGCGCCAACACTGTAATTTCGTCGACATATTTAATTCGCACTTTGTACGCTGACTTTGAAGACCGTTTAGCACTTTTGAAACTACATTGTTCTTTTACTTGCTGTTAAGCAGATACCGTGTTTATTTATCTGAATGTAAAATAAACAACCTTTTGTTCAATTATTAAAAAAACTCTTTTTCTTTTGAGAGTTCACTCTCTGCTGTTAAACATTTTTATTAAAAAGAAAAATTAATAACAATATTCATTCGTTAACCTGGATTTTGATATATATTTGATCATTCCATCCATCATTTTTAAAAGCGAAATTCTAATATTAGTTTATATACTACAATATATTTGATTAAAGATTAAAGCACAAAATATGTCAGGTTTTAATCAAGGTTTGTAAACAAAGAATGTAAAAATACGTCAACAAGTATCATAGCTATTAAAAAGGTTACCGAAACAAAGAGTAGAAAGAGGCTTCAATTTTAATACGCGGGGTTCGAAATTTCGATTTTATAACAATATATTCTCACGTTGAAAACGCCATGTTTATTTTTGACGTTTACACAAAGTAAAAAAACTGTAATCACACAATTGGTGCGACATAGGAAAAGGTACATTTTTTGTACAATATTTTTCATTGATTACCAATTTTGAAGTCAAATATAGAGATTCAAAATGGCTGATCCTATTTGAAGTGTAATTTGATTTGAATAAAACTTAAGCGATTATATAATTCTTTAAAAGACATGGAAAAAATGAAGAATAGTCGATAGTAATCTTTTGGTTATCCGTGTTTTCATTACTTGATTATTTATTTACGAAATTCAAACATATATTATAATGAGCACTTTATTCGGAAAAATTCTATAAATGACAGTTATTCAAATTTGCACAAGAATAAAATTTCCCCAAACAAAACCTCCACAATTGTAATATAATCCCTTGCCCAGACACGCGAATATAGGCGGGCATAATCGCTAAAAAGCCCTCGACAACGATGTCAAATATTGGCCTTCAGTGCGGAAACGTTCCAGAACAATCGTGCGCGAACGTGCGAGAGAAAAGTGGTGGTCGCGCAGGTTGCCGGGTTTCAGGGGCGTAGTTCCAGTACCAGCGACCGACGTAAAACCTATACGAGCATAGGGACTGCGGGGTGGCGGAAAGCGTGTGAGGGGGGAGGGCGGACTGGGTCATTCCTCCTGTCTTGCACCACGCGGGGGTCATTGCGAGACACTGAACCCTTCGAATAGATCCCCCTCTGCCCCCCCCCCCCCCTCTATCCCTACCCGTACCTTACCAAATCCACCCCCCCCCGGTCGCCTCTTTTCTGCTTCCTCGCAAACCTTCCGCCCCCGCTGTCTATGCGGTTCGAAACGGCTTTTGCCGTGTTCATGACGCGAATGCGAAATTACTTTCGCCCCGTCATTTTCACGATCAGCGTATGTATACGAGCATGCGGCCCTTTGTATATACAGCACTCATACGCATCCGCAATTCTGCCACGTAAAATGCACGACAATGTTTTACCCATGTGTACATAAAATCGGATGCCGGTGGGACGATGTATGACCGTGCGACTTTGGGTCCATATCGGCATTTCTATGGGGTTGGATTGAATATTAATTTTATTGGATGTATGTTTCAAAATTTATTAGTATAACGAAAGTAAAATAAGCATATTATGTGAATATCTGCCAACTTATATTATCCGCGACTGTTCAAACATATATAAATTGTCGTTATGTTATTTGGCGATGATGCTTGTGTATATGTCCTGAACCTCTCCCCGCATCCCGTGCCAACGCCTTGCGATATGATTTTGAAA
>JAPYZR010010414.1:0-11064 GCA_030522945.1 Trichopria nigra
CGGTCGGACAGATAGGACCTGATCCAGGAAAGTAGATCACCTCTAATACCCATAACATCGCATTTTTTTAGTAATAGTTCATGGTTAACGAGGTCAAAGTTGATATTCATTTCATATTATTAGCTTATTAATAGAAATACTTTTCTTTCATTGTTTTAAATTATATTGTCAAATAAATCTGTTTAGCATTTACATAATATATCAGCTGGCAGTTCACTATAACCACTATGCCATATCACTATGCTATAATAACTACATTTAATATTAAACAAATAATAAAAAATGATTTTTTGAAATTAATCGACAAAATGAATAATGAAAAGAACATTAACTGCTTTCAAGCAAACTGTTATAATCATTAGACGACGTATTCTATACAGACTGTACAGTTATAGTTAGATATCACATAAAAATATCCCTGGTCGACATTTTGACCAGGCTGGCCAGGACGGCCAGGACCTACTGTCAATACACAAAGTCCAATATCCTTGCGAGCGAAAAAATGTGTAAGTGGGCAAGTAGGAATTATAACGTTGTAATTTATAAATATTTATGTACATATAATAAAAAAAAGCATTTTCTACCAGGGCAATGTCCAGGGTGTAACGTAAACTCTCCGATGTCACTAAAGTGGTTTTCGATTATAGTGTAATTGTGACTACCTGTAACTCATCTAAAATCATCTTCTCGCACTGATTGCCCATAACTCCGATTTAAGTTAATGAAATTCTACACTCTGGAGGAATTCGTATATGAGAGTTTGTTTACTCCACAACTAAAAAAGGGCCAATTTTTACTTGAACGTAAAATTAGACCTAATCTCGTTTGGTTGCTTAAGACAGCATTATTTTTTACTGATTCTTCAATTTTCCCGTTATCATCAATATTCAAACGTTAAATTCTCAATTACTCTCAGTTATAAATATGAGTAATTTCGTTTGTTCGAAAAAGGATTTTCACCTTACATCAAATTAAATTTGGAATACAGTTTCGTTAAAATATGTAAATTTTTCTTCAGAAATTTTCTTTGACTCCAACATGGTCCATATTTTCTGATCTCATATACAAACGGTCGAATCAAACTATACAACTCTAAAACACGGAATGATTATTAAAAATGCGCACTATAGTACATTCAATTTAATGGAAATGTTATACTGAAGAACAGTTAATAGGTATTTCAGATAAGCTAATTAAAATTTATGTATTTGTATACATTTTTTATGAACGACATTAAATATGCCGACTTAGTATTTTACTTTGGTTACATGTTATTAAATTTCATCTACAGTTTACAAGTACTTAACAGTGTACAGGTTCAATAATTAGATGTTGATGCATAAATCACGCATAGAAGTGTAACTCTCAATGAATATTTCATTTAATATATTGTTATTCTGGAGAAGTTCTCAGGGATACTTTGGAGGCATTTCCAAAACGTCTCATGATACATATTTTTGATATTCTTGCGGTAATTGCAATATTGCACTGATATGCCAGGGATATTTTACGAGTATTTTATAACATACAACCGAAACATTCTAGAGATGTTTCAGAGATATCTAACAATTCACGATCGTGTTTCTATTCCTGATATTTTGCAGATTTAATTTGATATATTTGGGATATCTCGAAATTTTCCAGAATATTCTCCGTAAAAATCATACTAACATTGTCACATTCGAGATGTTGTAAAATGTTGAGAAAAAATAATAATTTCTAATATGGTATCTCCAGAATATTATAAGGAACATTCGTATATATAATGTTGACAATGTAATGTTTTCTGAACAGATAATTTAAAATATTTTGTTTAACAAGATGTTTCCAGGATATTATTAAAATATTCAAGAAATTCAATACAGATTATAGTTGGCCTCGTATGTTACATAGAAAACAATAGCAATATAAATATTTAAATTTGTAAATATATTGAGAAATATTATTCTAATATTTTTGTTTTTATTGTGATAACATAACGTAACCTTTATTTATACGTATTAAAAAATTATATAAATAAATAATATTTGAATTTATCACTCGGTTTTAAAATTAATTATTTATAAAATTATTTAAAAAATGATATATTATTTGATAAGGTGATTATAAACCATTGTTTTTTAATGTAAGCATACGTATTCGGAATTGTAAATTGCAACACATTAATCCTTCTATTATGAGCCATTGAAACATTAAACACTGAATATTGATCAACTCCATAAAAATGGCGGATTCAGGAAATCCCCGAGTGTCGAGGACAGTGTAAACCCTTGACATTTTTGTTTTAATGAATTCAGAAATAAATTACTAAAACGCGTGTCGGATGTTCAAATATTTAAACGCGTTATTCAAACATTCTATATACGGAGATATTATACATTTCAATGTATATCTGACAATTTACAACATATATAGATATGCGTTTATTGAAGTTTTAAATCCGGACAAATTGTTATTAACCTGCGAGTGCAATTCGGTGTTTCGAATTGCATGTGCACAAAAAATTTAAAATATTTGCAATACAAAATGTAGCATGTGATCGAATCCATTGGCCGCATAACTTCAACCCTCTTTATAGCTTTTAAATATAAATCATAGCGGGATGTATAAAAAATCATGCCGTTGCTGGGCGCACACCGAATGTGGGGAGAATAACACGAGTTCGAAATCGATGATTATTTGACATCAATTATATATTTGCGATTTTAGCAGCAGAAAAATAATCTTGCAAAATAAATATTGTATGACTTGTAACTACACGAATAAATAAATTAAATAAATAAAGAAGAAAAACACAACGAAACCTGTATAAACAATAGTCGCTACTAATTTATTTGCGTTTTCAATTACACAATTCGCATTTATATAAAACTCACGTTAACGCAAAGAACGACCACACAAATCTCTTGCAGTAGGTCAAGTCGCTATATAGGAATCAGAGTGTATAATTGAAACAAAGCGTTGCAATGGCCCTCTCGGGTGATGTCAGTATGATTCTGTACATAGTGGATACTTCTCTGAACGTCGAGTCAACGTTGGCGCAAAGATATGATAACAAGCGCTTTCTTATGCCAACCATATTTTGCGTTTACTTGTTTGATTTTACCCTCATAAATATTCGTTATATCTTTTACCTGCATATACTTGTTCGACGACTTGTTTTATAAATTAGGAATTAATAAATATTTTCGTAGGCATGTGTCAAAATTATAAAACATTATCGAAATTTGCCAACATCTCGATGTTTTTAAATTTGTCTACGCATTAAGTTATAAAATAAAATAAGGGAAGAGAAATTACTTTAAAGTTTGAGGCCGATTAAAAGACAAATATAAGTACACTATAGTGTCCCTCTGCGCGCGATGCGCTGACAATCAAGGGAGTATGAATACATCTAAGGAAAACTCAAACACCGTGACTACTGTAAGGAAAACGGAATACAGGTCAAGAGAAACTCGCTTGAAAGTTCCGACTTTAAATGCCCCTGGGGTTTCAATCGCCAGGTCAGGAACTACGGCTAGTCTAATCAGTATGGACAGCTCTGCCAGAGCTTGCAGTAACGCAAATCTTCCAGACCTGGCCTGTTGTAATATGAAATGAACTAATCTGAATCTGGCAAAATGTCGACAGCAATTTTCTGACCACACGCAGTGGAAACTCGAGAAATTACTAGATACGTCAAAGTAAAAAGAAAGAATTGTTATTTAATATGACCTAACAACTAGGGCATAACTATAATTACCCTGCTAAAGACGAAACACGAAGAAGGTAATAAAGAAGCTAACAAGAATATCAACAATGCTCGAGGTTGACTGCGGCAACGTATTAAAAAAAGGTTTCATGTCCCGCCAATTGTTTTTGAAAGTCCGACAATAGTATTGGAACAAGCTAACGATGAAGAAGAATAGGAATGCCATTGGACGGTTTTGATCGAACAAAGAGGGAGTTAAAGCAGCCATTATTAATCTGGTCGAGGAAGAAGGGGAAAAGTTATTGACTGTAGAGCTGCGATACGCATCGGATTTATATGCTGTCGAATTCGAAAGAAAGACGTAATTCCTTGCGATGTCTATATAGTATAAATGGATGTCTCGACTCGGGGCATATTCGACTTAGAAATGCATGGAGGCGAATCGGACCGGTAGTTGCTACAGATGCGAGCAGGATGAATATATTCTGGAAGAGTGGCGAAATGGGGCCAACAGCTTCCTATGCAAGGAAAAGTAAAAAAGGATATCAGAATAACCGACCGCGTTGTTTCCGGGTGCTGCATCGTTTTCCGATGCACAATGGAGTCTCGCGTGAAGAGAGAGGGTCTCCTTTCTTGACGAAGGCGATCAGGAAAATAAATGGACATTCCAACTACTGATATATATATAGTAATCGATAGGTCGTGGCTTGTTTAGGTTGGTAATATTTTTGATACAGAAAGACAATTAGGCACGACCGAAGTGTCTCATCTTCTGACCACTAGGTGACGTTCAACCATCAGATTTCCGTTCGGCAGATTTAAAATGTCGAATTACATTTAAAACCATTTAGTAAGATACAATTGTAATAAAGAATTTTACGTATTCACAATTCTGCACTTCATTTCATAAACCACTCATTCGAGAGAACAATAAGTGTAAAAAAGGCAAACAATACAAAAAAGCTCTTCAAAGTGTGATTGACACACTTTTTTCTATGAAGTCTTTTTGAATGTTTTTTATGCGGTATTATTCTGCTCTCGTCAATACATACTAGTCTTTATATAAATATAACATGCTGTTCTGTCGATTTCCAATTTCTAAAAGAAACCGTGAAAAGGCACTCCGTAAATACCGAATTATTAAGCGTTTCATCGCAAGCTCTGAAATTCCGCGCGTTTTTGCGGCATGGCAGGCATCCACGGTCAATCGGGAATTCGCTCATCCTAGATTATTTCTTTGGAGCTCCTCCCACCGAAAATAAAAAAGCTTCATTTTCCTCTCTTCCTTTTCTACTTGCTTTTCTCCGTTTTCACGGTACTTGTTCCCGGAGGCAAATAATCGAACTCCCCGTAGAATTTGCGCAGTCTTGGGATTAGTATGCGCGTTACGTCGCTTTTATTCATAAACAACTGTGAAGGAAAGGAGGAGGAGGTTGTCGCGTAGATTCGCGAGCACCTGGTGTGCCCTCCATTTCCGATAGGAAAGATAAAATAATATCGATACCCGATGACATAGCTCGCCCTACACAGTCCGCAGAATTTAAATGTCTATTATTCCCGCCGCGATGTAACCGCATACTTCCGTACTTTTTGTCCTGCACGCCGCCACGCTTGTCCTACAAGCTCACTGAAATTTATTCCCGTTTCATTGCGTAATACTCGCATCGGTAACAAAGGGCATCAGTAGCGTACGGTCGCTCCGTAATACGCGCGCGAGCTTTCGAGCTTGTGGCACTACCACAGTAGCGCGCACCCACACACCTATAAAGCTTATGCCGTGAAACCGGTTTTGTTTCCGATCCACGCATGCAGGTCATTTTAAAATTAAATTGAAGATCGAATATCAATACTTGCGAGATATCGAGGCGAACGGTTCGGGAGCTTACTCGCGCTCTGCACGTGCGCGCCTATATATGTATATATATACGTGCGTGTGCCTGTTTCGTATGTGAATGAAGCGATGTAGGGATCAAGGCAAGTGCAAATAATGGTTTTCTTTTTTGCCGGCGAGATATGATTGGTATTCGAGAGCTGGCACGAAAAGCGAGAGTTCGCGCCGTCTATTGTTCACTTTTTTCCCGCTGTTGGAATTCAAGTTAGTATATGAAATCTTAATTAGGCCGGGCTGCGCGCAAGAAAATAACGTAATTTATTTATGCGATCGCGGCCCAAGCTTCCGTGCAAGCCGCGACTTGCGAGAACTTCATTTCGGCGCGACTCGAAGTTCAAATTGATTTTATTATTCGCGAAAGCTTTTCTAATTGCATTCATTTGTAAATGGGTCTGTCTAAACGGCAATCCACGGAAACTTCGTTTAATAAGAGATACGGTTGTATGTATATGTGTGTTCCAGGAGTTCGAACGTTTTTCAACTTGTTACTCTTATTGACCGTCGTTATTGTTTGCGACTCTTAATGTCCCATTCAAATATAAGGTTACTTGAAAGTTTATAAACTTGAGAAATTTTCTTGATTTAACGTTTACTTCCTGAAATTTACAATCGCTTAAGGGCGTTTAAGAAGCTTACACTTCAATTAGTGCTTAATTCAAACACTTGGTAATATATTTTTGAACGCGAGAAATATGTAAAAGTTGATGACGTATACAAATGATACAAGGAAAAACATGCGTATATATATAACCGCAATGAAGATTGCATCAATAATATAGCATGCAGGTGTAAAGCGTATATCGAAAATTACTTGCACATTTGGATTAAACAATGGATACATTTGTGGCTGACCTAATTTGTATACAAACTACTTACATTTCATTATTTCAACAATAAAAGTATAAATAAAAAGTGATTGAAACGTTTCTTCAAAATATGGGCTTTGGAAGGGTAATTCTACGTAATATACACAAACCTAAAAAAAATATCGCGAAAATTGGTTGAAAATTAAACGAGAATTATCAGAAATAAATTATTTTTGTTGCTGATAAGAGAAATTAATTTATTTCGGATATTCCTCCTTTAATTTGGAATCGATGTCACCAATATTTGGAATCGATATCACCAATAATAGTATATGATGTGTAGAATCACCCTTCCAAAGCCCGAATTTTGAAAAAATGTTTCAATCCTTTTTTATTTATACTTTTCCTGTTTTGAGGTTAGGTCGGTTTCTACTTCAGAACCCCCTTAAGTTTGTTTTCCTATTATCTGTTTCTGACCACATTCAGCAAATTATTTCAGCAACATTATGCTCAAAAGTATATGATCTTTCAGAATTTATCTAGAACGATCGAAAAAAATTTTGTATATGAAACCAGTAATATACACTTCCTTTTCCAGGCAGAAAAGTATTTTCATGTCATCAATTTTAAGATATTTAATACGTAGGGACGGGATAAAGAATTCAACATGGCGGTCTCCAAAATGGTATCAGAAATGAATTTTTTGTTGAAAAATATACGTATGTACGTAAATAATATTCAAGACTTTTTTCCTTGAAAACAAATCACTGTTGTGAAAAAATTGCAAGGAATAATTGCAGAGAATATTAAAAACAAAGAACTTATCAAAGAATGTACTCGAAATTTTTCAGAATTTTTCGTAATATTTTCCAGAATACCAAAAAAATTCTAGTGTATTCTACGATGAATTCTAGGAACTTTTCACTCTCAAGTATTTTTTTTTTTTTTAAGAACTTGTCTTGACATTTTTTAAAAAGATTTTCATTTCGAACGTACTTAGTAAGACCATCATGTTGAATCTTTTATTTTTAGCATTAATTTAAGACAATTTCTAAGGGAATATTCTGGAATTTTTATATATATATATATATCCGGAAAATTAGAAATATTATATATAACGTTAGTGTAAAATGCTTCTTCTCTTATACTGGCGAGCTAAAGTGCCACTTTTCCGGAGAGTACCTCGAGCGTGCAAATGTCTTTTTCTCATGTTGACCTCGATAATGTAGCGCTTGATCCCCTCTTAACATTTATGAAAATTGTAATTTTTTAGGTTCGTTATGCGGATAAAACGATTTGTAAGATGTTTTAATTGAATTTATCGATTTATCGAAAGTTTTTTTTACTCAACAACATTTACATGAAAATAAAATAGAACTTTAAATAAATTTTAAAACCTATGTTTTTATACTAGATAGATTGAATTAAACATTTCTGTATATAAATAAGTTCTTTTGATCTTCGATTTGTGTCGTAATTACAAGATCGTACAGAAATAATTGAAATATTAATTTCATAATTATAAATTCTACAATATCGACTATTACACTACCATACACCCCTCCACACACATGCACACACACATGTATATATATATATTTACTACTATTAACTGAATGTGAAAGATATATTTTTAGCTTTGCAATAAATGATAAAAAGCAATTGTCCGAAGAATGTATAATTAAGTACCCTCTTGGCCTTGATTACAGAAAGCTGTCGCGATGCGAGGTATAACGTGCAAGTGGAGGAGGTCTGGCCATTCTCGTATAATGGCACTTTAGGCAGACCAGAGTCGGCGGGAAGCGGCTGCTCGCATTTACGTGCTCCGTGAGCTTACTCGCTCGAGATACGTCTGAGCGTCGAATAGGATTATCTAATTAATCAGTTATGGACCTCAGTTACCTAAGTGCAACGTCTAGTGTACCGCACAAGCAGCAACGGGCCAAAAATGAGAGTTTTGCTGTAACGAGAAGGTTTGACACATTTCAATGAAAAATTTGTAAATAAATGATTCTGTAACGCGTCGTCGAATAAAAATGTTGTCACTAATCAACCACTGATTGTGATCCAAATAAGCTCCGAACGAACCTAATACATTATATACAGTTATAGATATAAGGTGCAGTGAATTCATTAATAGGCAATTCGTTGATTTTCAAATGTAACTGAAATAATTATGTAAGTTTTTGTTTTAAATATTTATCACTGTCATTCGTTATAATGAAATAAAATCTTTTAAATTTTAAAATATTTTACAGTGAAATAAAAATGTTACATATCTTTATCTTGAAGATCTTATTTTACATTCTTGTTTTGTTACAGAACATCAGAAATTTTGAGAAACAGAGCGCAGCAGTAAGATCCTTTACTTAAAAAAATATGTCATTAATTGTAACGAATGATTATTATTAAATTAATACTAATTATTCATAATCATGAGATGTTTTGAATTTTACGCGAATCAATGTCCCAAACAGCACATCTGACTCAGAGGATATCGTAAGGATGTTGAGAGGATGAAAAAAGCGGACATATGGACATCCTGAGGAACTCTTGAGGACATCCTGAGTCAGATGTGCTGTTTGGGGTAGCACTGAATGTCCCCAGAATGTCTCAAAATGTATGTAGAATATGCAGAGGTTTTGGGGATATTCCGAGACATTCTGGGGACATTCTAAGACATTCGTGATACGTGGGAAGTAAATAGATTTGAATATTAATTTCCTTACTTTATTGTTCTTTCCTTTTGAATTCTTTATTGATTATTGTAGAGTAAAACGATAGTATTTTTCATCTGCATGACATTTTAAATTGCTGTGTTACTATTAATGTTAATATTCAGGTTTTACATTAACCCTTGACGATTTTATATGTGATATATATAATAAATTTTGTAAACCGTTATTGTTATTACAGATATTCTAAGAATTATTCAACACTGTCTTTATCAAAAACATTTATTAATATTTTTCTTTCTGTATGTTTTATTAATTATTATTTTACTGACATACAAAACGAATGGTTTCAAACTATTTAGTCGTAAAAATTTTCATATGTTTGTTACCAATTATTTATGTGTTTGCCAATCATCGGTTATTTTTTACATCGAATTCTAAATGAGACTTTTGGCATTATTTCGATCAGTGAAATATTGTCGAAGTCTTAGTTAAACACTTGAGTACTTCTACGTTACGATACAACAAAAAACTGTCCATATTATTGTAAAATATTTATACAAAGTCTAAACATAATAGTTTCTCAATTATGAAAATGCTCCTTTGAAGACCATTCAATTTCCTCAACTTTTCTTGAACCAAATGATCAAATACAAATTATGGTGTCAACGTTCGTTAAACAAAACAAACAAAAAAATTAAACAGTGACATCGAGATACTAATAAAATCTGTATTTTTTTTTGTATTTTAGGGTCGTTGACATTTTCCAAAAAGTACAAAAATAATTTAGAATATTATGATGTTAGAGACGGATGTAAAACCAATCTATTATTAATTACCAAGATGTAACCAAGAAATAAATATGCAGCAGCATGAATTTTTTAATGTTAATTCAGGGAATAAAATAAAGGAAAAAAATGCATTAATAAGTGTAAGTAAAGATTGAAATAGTAAGTAACACTTTTAAACATAACCTACAACTGAGAATAATTGTAACACAACGAAACCATTTTAGAAATAACATCAATGCATATCAAACAAATAATAAATTTTTACTATTTAAGAAATATATTTCACACTTTCTGGAATGAAATTCTTCTTTAATTTAAAGTGGATCAGAAAATGTTCACTCCGATATCACACTTTAAAATGAAAATAATGAAATAGGTGACTATCCATTAATTTCCATTTGATTCAGATTTAATATATTTTCATTGCTATTATAGTGTTATTTATAATGTAGCTATTCATACCTACGTTTTATACAACAATAAGCTGACTGGTACTCGTTGCAAAAAATTGCCTTTTAACGACAGTAGTAAAAGCGATTTCATAACTTTCAACATTATTGACGCAGTATCAGGAATAGGAGACAATTTTGAGATATCTTTCTTTATTTTAAACTAGGTAATCTCTTTGCTATTACTTCGCGAATACAAATTCAAGGAAGCGCCCCGTTTGTACTAAAATTGAATTAAATTTTTAACGAGTTCGTGCAATATTCGAGCCATCGCATCGATGGACTCGTAAACGAAGAAAAATAATACCGGTGTTATAGATGTATCTTTTTATGCGAGTTTCATAACTTTAAAATGTCCTCAAAAGTTTCCGTATTTTCAATTTTAGCGCACTTCCTCTTGGTTTATGGAATGTCACATCTGTTACGTCGTAGAATAGTGATAGCGATCATTTTTTTATCTGTACAACGCCTTAATTTATTTGAAACTTGCTGATTGACAATAAATAGTTCTATTTGTTATCTTTATAGTACGCGGATGGAAGAATAGAAAATCGTGAAAATATTAGAATTTTATAATTTTATCCGATATAAAAATGTTGTTAGTGATGTAAGGAATGAATTAATTTGTTTACTTGTGTTATATTTTTAATTCACATTATTTAATTAAATTACTTCGACCCGCACCGTAGGTCGGACGAAGTATTGAATTTGGTCATGCTGGCAAAAAAAATTACCCCCTATTTTTTCATCAAATGTCCACG
>JAPYZR010010419.1:0-13519 GCA_030522945.1 Trichopria nigra
TATTTCGAATATACCCTGAGGTAACATTCCTTAATGACGCTTTGTGCGACTCGATCGGATTCGTTGGTTCCCTACATGATTTTGTACAATTTAGCCGAGGAACAATTTTGTCCAGATGTATATACTTCAGGAAAGTTATTGTTTTTCAGGTTATGTTTTGGCAGGTGATTCTGTCGGTAATTAAATTCATGTCAGATTCACATTTCAAGAACCGATATGAACCAAATGGAAACCACCATAAAATAAAGATAAGCATTACAGATGTTACAGGTCTTTTAATCACGTCTATCTATAATTGTGCAATATTTAGATCTACTCGTATAATTAATTACGATGTTTTTTTTTTAAGTAATCATTTTTGTACGTTTGAAGTGAACGTAAGAAAACGAAATATAGAAAGATTGTCATGGTGATAATAATAGTATCTATTCTAAAATTTACGAAAAGTATACGAAAATACATTACTACCATCGTTAATAATAACAATAATGGCAATATATATATATATATATAAGTACGTTTAAAATTATTTTGAAATGTACGCTTATATACGATAAAGTGACATTTTAAAATTGTAGAGCTGTCATATTCTGATAAGTAGATCTTGTCCTTTAAAAAAAATGCCGTGAAAACAGGTTCGAGAAAACTATAAGCAGATTTAAGAATTTTATATGAAAATCTATTTATACGTATTCACATATATATACATAACAGTTTAAGCCTTAAGTCATAAGATATTCGTGAAAGATAAAATTCATACAACAAGAAAAAAAAGAATTTATTCCTCCAGAGAGCAGTATACGGATTATAGCAATGTTTCACATAGACTTTGAAACTGGTTTCATAATTATCCGATGATCGATGTTTTATTTACATTTATTGCAATTAATCTGTAAATTGTAATCACCTGTAGGTATTAACGTTGAGCCAATGGTAAAAATCGTCATTGACAACTGCGACGTATACTAGATTCACATCAAATGTATAATAATTTACGTATATAAAACGAAACTTATTAATTTATCCGAATATATGTATAGAGGAAGAAATCACTTATATAAGTTTTCCATGAAGCGAAACTTTCAATTAATTGTCAATTAATGCCGTAAGCTGTTGATCCTTGTTCGCCGATAAAAGTCGTTATAAAATGGAATAAATCTATTGAAGATTTATACAATAGACAATAGTGTATTATGTTGAATACAATTAAAATATTATGCAGGGTTGGGTAGTGCTTAGTTAAAAAGTTAAAGGTTAAATTACAAAATTACAATTAATTAATTTTAACTCAACTCGGTTTTTTTTTTAAAGTTAAGATAATAAGGTTTATTAACTTTTAACTTGAATTTTTTATATCCTATCATTTATCTTTGTACGGTTAATTTTGTTTTTGTAATTGATCTCTTAACTCTTAATAAACTCAACGTTTTGTTTGTTAATATTATATTTATAATTAACATATATAGTTAAAAATCATAAAATTAAATCATGGTTTTATATGTATGATTATTAGTAAAATATTATAAATATAACATAATAAAATCAATAAACCATAATATACTAAGATTGTTGAAATGAATAACTTCAAATAAACTTAATTGGAGTGGGGGCCCTAGTAGAAATTTGTCCATTTTTTTCTTACACTATCCATTTCTCCTATACTTTTAACATGGTAAATATCTGACTTGTCTAAGAATTAGCTAAAAAATTATAAACACAGTCAATGTTCAATAATAGATATCGATATGATTTGAAAATACAAGACATTTCTAACTAATGCATTGCATTCTGAATGATGTTTCTATACATTTAATTCATAAAATTACTATTATTTACAATAAATTATGGAAACAGCACTGAATTTTAGAATATGACTGTATAATTCAGATTATAATTCAGATTATACATAAAACGTTGCATGTTAATTTCTCCACCGAGTTTTTCAGTAATTTCAAATTCTCTACAAAAATCGTAAAAAATAAAAAATAAATAAATAAAATATTTAGAAATATAAGAAAATAATAGAAATTATGTAAAATGACAATTTTTTGAAGATTGTTATTGAAGATTGATCAATAAACAAGACTGGATATAGGATTTGATACTACATGGAACGTACGCTGTTAAAAAATTTGTTGTAATTGTATGATAAGTGCTTATTACCAGTGTAGGTGTAGGCGGTGGAAAAGCGATATAAAATTTCAAGCGAGATCTAAAGAAATTTCTCTAGCAATCATAAAAATAGTTAGATGTATAATCAATAAGTGTCTACATTGACACTGCATAAAGATAAAATTTATTTTAATTTATTACGTCCAACTTGACATTTTTTATAATTTTTGGATATTATGAGTATATCGTCAAAATTATCCAGGTTTATTTAGTTGTCAGTATTTTAACAATGCTTTGAGTAAGTTGTCGGCATAGATTACGAAAAATTACTTTATATGTTTCTCGAAAGGAGGTATATCAGATAATAATGCAGTAGAGAACAAATGAACCTTATGGACATATATAGAGAAGACAATTATTAAATTTACAAACTTTAAGTAGTAGCTACGTACAGGCCTTCATTCTAATGTAATAATAAAAGATAATCGATTAAGACATTAGAATAGACGTGAACGTTGGCAAGTTGAAGTTTTGAATGAATATATCCCGTAAACATGATTCATTACTCTAGAAAAGTGCACAAACACACAAATACACGTGACATATCCTTTGACATTAATAGTCGCTTTTTTTCTTTCTTACTCGAGCAAAACTAAACGCAACCCGCGACGGTTGCAGACTCAATCACTCTTAAATCTCAGCAACATTAAGCATTAATTAATTAATAAATTGTATTAAATTAAGTCTTGAAACCAAGGCCGCATCAGTGACGCTGAACCACGTTTGAATTCATGTCGTCTTTAGAATTACAAAAAATCAGCATCACTATCTACAAGATATGTCTTAATACCGCATTCTTAACTAATAAATATATTACGAAGTTCAAAGAATTGTTTCAATTGTTACATATAACATATTCATTTTAAGATCGAATATGTATGTCGTTTTTTGTTAGCAAATATAGACATACTCTCCAGTTACAAAAATCATAGATTAAATTAATAACACAATGGATTATGCAGTTCTGTTCCTTGAATTGTGATTTAATTCTAAGAATTTAATGTAATGTCTCATAGCTGTATTGCAATAAATTGTTATAAAAAATAATATATTGATTGTATACTTCAAATAAATTGTACATGCAGTTGCAGCAACGGAAAAATCTGGCATTACTATACACGTGTGTCGCATTTCTACTATATACATCAGATTCTAAGTTTCCGATACGATACATTTTACAATATTGTATACTGTAATTACTATTTCATGTATTGTAAAGGTAAAAAACAACTCCCGTTATTGCATTATCAAATTGGCATTTCGTGTCGCAATTGACATACACAAATTGTACTGTTTCGAATATAGTATAAATAAGAGCAACATAATAAACAAAAATTGGCCAAAATTGGCCACAAAAAATGTTAATCTCTACGCTATTCATAAAAAAGTTGTTTGCTAGAATACGACAAGTTATTATCAATGTTCTGTGTCTAATGAAGTTTCGGCGTATAGATAATTGTATATGCAGTTGCCTGCGGACGTAATTTTAGTCCGGAACTTTTAATTGAAGGTTTTTTTTAGAGAATAAGTAGATTTATACGGTAACTTAATTTAATAGAAATATTACACATTTATTCTATAAAACTAATTTAATTTGACGAAATCGCAATAATATACAATTGTTATGAAAAGGTCGTTTCAGGCCACTCGCACCTTTTTATCAAAACGAATATTTAAAAACTAGAGACTTTCATCGCATTCGCGATGACTTTGACTACATTATTGACTACATCAGGTACCTAAACATGGACATGCTAAATTTATAGTTAGTATATTCCTGAGTAGAAGTGATTGCAGACAGTCAGGAGAAAAATGGCACTGATTTTTATTGAACACGCTCGACGAAAATCCTGAAAGTCATGGGATAATGTTTAAATTCAAATGGCATACATAATTCTTAGATGTTTATTGGAATACTGTGTAAGAACACTAGGTCCATAAATTTTAGCTAAAAAATTTTCGTTGTGCCAATAATTGCTTTTTTCCAATTATGAAATTTTGAAACCCAAGTATTTCCTAAATCTCACGAGTTTTCTTGCATGATTATGCCTATATTCGTTTATTTTAGCGTGATTTTGAGAATTTTCGAGGGCAAAACTCCAAAGTTTGCATAGTCAGTTTTTGTTCAGGTGTATTTTTTCCAAATTTTAAATTCACTTTTTTATTTTAATATAAAAGCATAAAAAGTATTTTCTAAAATTTCCTTCGATGCATAGAATATATAATAACAATGTTATTATATGGGCAGGACTCAAAAGTGATATGGAACCAAATATTTTGGTAAACTCTTATGCCTAAAGTTTAATGTAAGAGTGTAAAATTAATTTAATGACAATAAAAAGTAAAAAACTGAAACAAGATGGCTGAAGTTTTCTGGAGGGAAGAGGGTGAAGTTACCTGAAGACTGAAGTTTGGTAAAACAATGAAATGTGCCTGAAAGCGGAATGGTAGATGATGAGATTATTAGTGAGCATAGCGTGCGTATACATGATTATGTCAGTGGTCCGTGTAAACACGTGTCAAGTTTGAATATAAATCAGTATACATTATATGTATAGGTATGCAGGATGCATTTTTGCACGGCTGCATGTCAATTGCGATAGACTTTCCCTAGTAGAAATTTATCCATTTTTTTCTTACACTATCCATTTCTCCTATGCTTTTAACATGGTAAATATCTGACTTGTCTAAGAATTAGCTAAATTTCATTTCTACCAGGGTTGTAATCATATCGTTCAGTACATATACGGTTCTCACTACGACTTACATAATAAAACAAAAATTTGGGCCTTTGGTAACAAAATTATACCCCCCATTTTTTCATTAAACATGGAACTCAAAAATTCAATAAAAAATTTAGTTGTCTGTTAACTATATTGTATATACGTACGTAAGTTTTGCAAAATCATTTTTCATATTTACAACTATAATAAATTATTTATTATTACTCTTCAACCTGAATATTATTTTTAACCTTTGTAATTTGTCGGCAAAAACGGTAACCAATTTCTAACGTCTGTTCTGTTAATAGGCGTGTATTGTTTCATAATGATAAATCAATAAGAAAAGTTTTACTCGTGAACTTGGTATAGCCGTTCCACATGAGGGCATACGTAAACAACTGACGCTTTCCCGGATTATATAGACACGTTTTCGAATTGGATGTTGACTCGTTGTGGAGTATAAACCACATGTCGTCGTGATACAGGTTTTTTTACATTCATTCTTGGATGTAATTAAATGTGTGACAGTGCGCACTTGGAAAATCAATGATTAAAAGGTGATAATATAGCGTAGAAATACATATACATATATATATATATATATATATACATAATTTTAATGCCAACATCAGAAGCTTGTAAAATAGCTCCAATAGTTCGACGTTACTGATTTAACAAAACATTTTAATTATATTAATGCATTTTTTTAATAAATAAATTACCACACGAAATAGTATTTTTCAATAATTTAAAATGAAAAAAAAAATGAAATTAAAGAAGACATTAATTGTGTGTACAAAAAATGTAATGTATTAAGACATCGGCATTTAAAAAAATCAGCCAAGTGAAGTTCAATCAATAAATCGTAAATAAAAGTTGACAAACAAAACGTTTGATACAAAACATTGATATCCTTATTTTGAAAGCTTAATAACATAATATTGAAATATTTTCGTTTCATACATATTGGAGACCTTCTTATTAAATATCTCATTATACAATAGCGTATGCAACATTATTATAGAGCACCCAGCTAACAGGACCACGAGCGATATCACAGGATTTTATACAAGATTATTTTCATTAAAAATTACATATTCTTCAATTTCTTTAAAAAAAAAAAAAGATAGATAACCATACCAAATTAGAATTGCGATCTTTTACTATTAACAAAAAGAACAAAAAAAAAACAAAAAAAAATGAAAAAACTAACACAAATTTGTACAAAAAAGACCTGGACTAAAATTTGATCCGATTGCTGATTTAATTATAGCAAAATGTTTTCAATTGGCCCTTATGGGTTTTTCAAATACACTATGCCATCAGACGGATCAATGGCATACGAAATATTTCTTGATGGCCCCTCATCGAAATGTAGCTCAATTATCCGCAAGGGCCAACCTAAAATAATGCACCATTATTAAGTTATATGGACAGTATCAAAATTTACTACAAGAGTTTTTATTGTGCAAAGACTCACTCCTAGCAGAAATTAATCGTGGCGCTGTATCGATTCTGTCTGGATTACCAAGAATAATTACTGGTTCTAGACTGGAAAACTATGTAGCCCCAATATCCGCAACAATCTATGTCCATGATCTAAACAGAATCTGTCTAGTTTTCATCTAGGAAAAGCTATTTTTTCTAACATAAAAAAAATTGTTATAAAAAGAATCATATCTAGTATTATCTAGACAAAACCGATATAGAAATGAGACTAGAATTCATATTTTATCTAACCTAGAATTTATAGTAATTTTCACTATCAAATTTCTAGATTTTCTACATAACATCTGGACAGAATCGAGTGATTTTCTCGTACATATGTTATAATGGTTTTCCGATATAGAGCCTTTAAAATAGAACGGAATGCCACGATTAATTTCTACCTACGCACCTTGCAATATTATGAATTAGTCGTGGGACACTCAGTATAATATATATACACAAAAACGATATACATATACATATATATCGTATTAGGGCGACCACGTTGTATTTTCGAATTTGCCGCCACGATATGGGGTGATGTTGTACGCATATATTGATTTCCGCAAGGCCAGAAAGCGCGAGGCCCATTGAGTGTCACGCTCTAGGTGCAACGCGCGATTAAACGAATGCTTCGAACCTGCCTTTATCAGATAACAAAACTGCAGTGCTCTTGATAGTTGCACCAGCGAGCAATTAGATCGCGATTATTTAGACGGCTGACCAAGTGATCCGCGCAGTGAAAGGCACCTAGTTCACCGGTATTCAATAACGGTATATAGTGATAAAGATTTTGACCGCGCCGTTGAAGTCGTATATAGGAGTGACATAAGTTCCGTGTACAAATATATATAAACGTGTATATCATTGACTTTCCTGCACTTGACAGTGAATCATTCCCATTGTCAAAATGATTTCCCAATTCGTCAAGACCTTATGGAGTAACGACAATGACGTACAAGGTATAGAACTATACTGTTATTTTTTTGGCCATCTGTTGCACTTGCGTCCACATGGCTGCATTCCTTAAAGGAGATCTTATCTTGCGATATTTCAATACCTATATAAAGTGATCAAACCTAGTGCCATTTGTTTGGTTTAGATATAGAAGCTTATACTCGTAAATATATGGCGTGACATGATGACGACGCTTGTATTTCTGCGATAAAAAAGTGAATATTTACTGTCGAATGTATATACTGCTTACTATTGGCGCGAACGATTCGATTTCTTCGTTATTTATTATAATGCGAGAATAAAATTTCATCATAACTTATATTAATATTCAACCGATGTATGACGCACTAGTCTACATTAAATTTCTACAAACAAGAAACATTATTTTCCGTCAATATTTTATCGACTTTTTATTGATACTTGGGCATTTAACGTCATCACATCGAATGATACTTGATGGATATATTTAATACCTCAACACTTCTAATTATGGCTATAGATATTAACGATAAAAAAAGCGTTTAATCATGAAACGATGTTTTCTTTTTTTAAGAGATCCTTATGCCGGAATAATTGGATTATAGATTTATGTATGAGCATATTTCAATGGATCTGTTTTGGATGTCATTGGTCCTCTCTCATTGCCTCTTGATGAGACAATTTTGATGTGCCTGCCTTAAGCAGATGACAAATGAAACCTCATATATAAAAGACTATTATATACTAAATGCGGAAGTCACACTTATACGAGAGTAAAAAAGTGCTACATCTATTTCTTCATATAATAGAAGAAAAGAGATTGATAGGTATCAGAAAAAATGTTGACGTGCAACACATTTGAGTCAAAGAAACACGAGAAAGGAAAATTTACACCTACAATAATATAGATCTAAGGTTTAGAGATCTAAGTTCTTTTAGTAACGGACCATATTTTTTGTTTGCTTCAAATTAATTCAATTCAAGAATGATTCAAAAATAATTATCCACCATCCATTTACCATCAGGATATTGGCTACAGTAATTTCGAGTTTATACAGGTTAGGAACTTGAGCAGCCTTGAAACATCTTGGACGTGGATAAATATTAAATAATTTAAACATTTATTATTTAAATATGCTAGAAAAGTTTCTGCGATGAAATTTGGAAAAAAAACGAAAGGAACATTACTTGATATATTTAGTAGTTTGGGAAGGGGTTAAGAAAGGGCAGTATCGATTGTATGAATAAGAAATTACATTTAGAGTGCTAGAAAGTATACCAGTAAGTTTGCGATGATACGGTCAATATTATTATTGGCTATGATATGATGAGATTACTTTAACTACGGTAAATTGGCCATTTGCAGACTTTCATGTGACCACAACATTTATACAATAATAACATATCAATGAAGCATTTATTTCGGTTTCACAGAGCGGTAACTTTTACGATTTTAATAAGTGTCTGCAAACAACAACATGTTGTTGTTTGTTTTCTTATTATATGACATTTCAAGTATTCCTTGAATGCATCGTGAAAATATAACATGACATTCTTTTAATCGTATATATTCTTTCTAACCGACGAAAAAAAAGGAGGAGGTTCTTTGGACTGTATGTTGTTTTTATATTTATTTTACAAATAAAATTTCGCGTTTCGTTTCATTTAATCCGTTCGTAAT
The DNA here is from genome assembly GCA_030522945.1 of Trichopria nigra. NCBI lineage: Eukaryota > Metazoa > Arthropoda > Insecta > Hymenoptera > Diapriidae > Trichopria > Trichopria nigra. Next base: position 9,001 of record JAPYZR010010419.1, read on the forward strand.
GTTTCTTTTTTTTGTATGGATTATTATATGCTTTATATTTTTATCGCAAAGTAAAAATCCTGCTAGAAAAATTTGCATGGTAGATTATTTTACTTATGAATGTAAATTTATCTAACGAATGGTTTCAATGAGGAAAAAGAGTTTTACTTTATATCACGTACGCAAAGCTCATGCATTACAGTTTCTTTTATATGTCATTAACGTCATTATAAAAATATTTTTAACGACTAATCGTTGTTTACGGGATATTCGGATGATTCAATATTAATTTAATGCTAATTGGGCTTAATACATAGTTGATACTCATTAGTACTATACTTTTACTAGTATTATACTAGATAATAATTACTAGAATCTCTCTATATTTGTAGAATAGTGAAATTTTACCTATTCCATTTTCGCACGTTGAATAATATGTTAGTAATATTACTCTAAACACGTGCTGTTGATTGTACCTCATCTTGTCATTTTCCTCCGTGGTATAATTTGGCTTTTGTTATATTTTTTGTTATTTTTTAGTTTACTTGCAGTAATCAGTTTATTACCCGCTAAACATTTTCCAGTTTCAGAAACGTCATTAGAACGTTTCATTGTATCAATGTACCGTTTCACTTTTTGGCTCCTAAACATTTCTGTAACGTATTCTGGAATTGGTGAATATCAGACCTCAGAAACGTAACAGCGAAACTTTACATTGTACTGAAACCTCTATTTACATTGCCTTTATTACTTCTATGTAAGATTCAGAATGTCATATTGAAACTTGAATATCATGCATACATACATATGTAAGTATTCTGGATACGACAAATGTCTTATCACGGAAACATTACAACGAAACATTACATTTTAAAAGTATATGTGTGATTACAATAACGATATTAAACCTTGGATTTTTTAGTTATTATTTCTTTATAACAAAAAAAAAAGTATAGGAAAGGCATACAACACTAATAAAAAATTGTAATGACTATTTTCTATGGGAGCCATCATTGTGATACAAAAGTCGGAGCTTGCTCCGAATCACATGCTCGGAACGACTGAAAACAGCATACAAAAAAAGGCGATACGAAATTCAGAGCTTGCTCCGAATCACGTGTTGCACCTGTGATACAAAATTCGGGAAGCTGAGACACAAACACAATATCTATTTTAAAGTATCGGTATTTCGACTTCACCTTAAAGCTCTTTAGCATTTACATATTGTAAAGTCATATCCTTGTATCTTATCGATATTGTCGTCTTTTTAAGACCTTTAAAAAGTAGTCCTAACAGGTCTCCATTTCATGCGGTTGCAGCCCGCTTTTAGAGGAGTATACACCATTAGGGTGTGTAATGGTGCGTAGGGAAAAGTGCAAAAAATACTTCTCGATTACTTAAGATTATTACTTCTATGTAATTGGTTCGTATTAAACGTCACATCCATTCTGTGCTGTATAGTGCAACATTTAATTTATATATCATTATTATAAAAAGGATCTTATGGTCCGTCTATTAATAAATAAATAATAAAAGATAAAATTTGTCTGTCCTAATCTACATCTCTCCTTAAATTTCTCATTTTCCATATATATATGCTTATCGTTGCTTTAGTTGTATAATATATATGGTTTTAAAATATTACTTATTATTGAACGTGTGAAAATGGAATAGGTATAACACTTCTTCATTCAGTAAATAGAGAAATGCTAGTAATTGAAATTAATACTCATGAGTATTAATTATACATTGCTCCCAATTAGCATTAAATTAATATTAAATTAGTATTCATTATTTTTTAATACCAAATAGGCATCTATCAATTAATAAATTAGTAGAAATTTACTATTTATATATATTGATGCAATTGTTAACAATTGTAGTAATACATATAGTTATTATAGAATTCAAAATGTGGCTCAAATTAATGAACGATTATTTGTTTTTTAAGTGGGCGGGGAAATACTATTATTCTTTATTATTATTTATCGATTTTATTTACTAAGAAAGACCCTGGCTCATACTCAATTAAGCAAGTAGTTGACTCATATGTTAATAAATATTAATTAATTACTTAATGAAGGAGGCTCACTCATGAAATGAAATGCGATAGTTTTGACTATTTTTTATTATGTTATGCTTAAAGTAGTGCTAGCACGTGAGTAATTTGGGGCGGGGTCATCGAAGGATAATTGCGATTAAAAACATGATTGAAATGAGTGTCGTTCAGCACGTACCTTATAGACAAACCCCACCTCGCGGTCATCATATTGTTAATATCTTCGCAGATTAATGACAGAAATGAACAAAAACTCTTTTACGAAATGTTTCAAGTAATAGTTGAAAAATGAAAGAAAAAGTGAAATGCCGAAACTATTGGCAACGTCGCAGGCAACTTTTCGAAGTTCTTATAATATTTTTAATAATTAAATTTATTATAATACATTGATGTTGTGTACCGAGTGAATTAACAAAAATGAAAAATTATTTATTCATTGAAAAATCGTTTTTTTTCTTTGAAGTTCCCTTCGCCCCCTCGAAGAGTTCTACAACTTTTTGTTATGAAATTTTTTTATCAGAGTCGAATTGACAAAGTTACAGCCCTTTAAAGTTTGTGTTTTGTAAAGTTGGCCCCCCAACATTTTCAAATTGTTTTTTTTTGTGAAAACGGCAGAACTATTTTCAAAATGTATAAAGAACTTCAGAACTATGCGGGGGGCATATAGAACTGCCATTACTTTTTTTTTTTTTTTTAAGTGGGGGTCCAACTTCACACTGATGCATTAGACGCTATTTGACAGCTCGTACCTATATGTGTTGGTCTTCTAGTGTTTATGTGCGTTGAAAAAAAAATGAAAAAAAATCAAATGACTTATCAGAATAAATGTTTCATATTTGTAAAATGTACGTGACGATAACTGCTCGTATCTCTTATATGACTAATTATGCATTTTTTTTTTTTGTTTCGAATCCTACAATGACTATTTTTAGGAACAAAATTTATAATAATTTCAAAATAGATAATAATATTTCTGCGTAATGTCTATTGTTTATTAGCGGTGTGTTATATAATATATAACACATAGTAGCCTAACAATTGTCGTATAATCTGCACGAACGGTCTGCTCGACATTAAAAACTAAAGCCAACATTATACGTATTATAATATAACAATGCAGACAACTTGCAAACAACTTTTCATTCACGTCGTATTTCGTGGCAATATTTTATCTGTGTGGCGTATCGTTTTAAAAGGTTATAACGCTTGAATGTTGTTTTAAAATCTACGCCTAATAATAAACAAATCTAACGGAAATTGCATAAATGTTTTCTTTGATAGTGCAGCACAACATCACGCGTCCTTATCAGTATTGGAATCCGCAATTGCAAAGTCGAAGATAAATCTCTAATAAAGTTCCCCGACGACTTTATAGAATAATGCACACAAAACCCCTGGTAGAAATGAAAACATTTTTTAGCTAATTCTTAGACAAGTCAGATATATACCATGTTAAAAGCATAGGAGAAATGGATAGTGTAAGAAAAAAATGGATAAATTTCTACTAGGGACTATGAAGATTTGAATTTATAAATCCGGTTGTACTTTAAACATTAGGTATATACCTAAAAAAGAAAAAGGGGTTAAAATGATCTAATAAGGATTCAATCAATGATTTATGAATTAAATTTTTTTGTATGTGTATATAAGGAATCTTTTTCTATTCCAAATACTTTGAGTTTTGGATCTGTTTGTATCCTCGTACAATAAATTTGGATCGTGGTTAGGGTCAGTGGACTTTGAAGAATATTCAAAATCATTCAATCTTGTTCTCTCGAAACTTTTTCAATTCCTTTTCTTGAAAAGAATTAAAAATTTTTATCTTTCTTGAATCCCTTTTCTTTTGAGGGGAATTCAAATTTTATTTAAAAAAAATGTATCGTTTTTTTCACACTACTGACTTTTTGAAGTCTGCCTTATTATGAAAAATTACCTGAACATTTTTCAAGTACACCAAACAGAGAAGCAAATGATATATTTGACATTTGTCTCAACCTTACATATTTTGCAATACAATTAGGAAAACTGTAAAATTTTTGAAACTCGATCATATGTTATTATTATTATTATTATTATTATTATTATTATTATTATTATTATTATTATTATTATTATTATTATTATTATTATTATTATTATTATTATTATTTATTATTATTATTATTATTATTATTATTATTATTATTATACCACAATGCATAATAGCATAATATTATGTACCATAAGGGAGGAGAGGGCGGCATGTCCAGGGATTTTTTATTTTCGAATAGAATTTTTTCACACGAGTTGAAGACGTATGGTATTAATAATATTAACATTTAATATTTTATGTACCTAGGTCAGAAAAATGGAGTTTGTAATATTAACAGAACTACTTCTGAATCACATATGAGACATTCTTTTACAAACCGGACAGTTTTTGACCGACCCATCTCCAAATTGCTTCATAATTTTTTTACATGTTCTAGGCATGAAATAAGT
>JAPYZR010010422.1:0-16947 GCA_030522945.1 Trichopria nigra
ACTTTACGCTCGATCAGTAAGTGTATTTTAACAAATATTACGGGCCACCCGGATAGGTACCCCGATATATACGCTCCTACGTGACCGAGCCACCTTAACTGTTAGTGAAATAAAGCCAAAGAACGTCGAATATCCATGTGCCTAGAATTCCGTTTAAATGAAAAAATAGTTCTTTCATTAAAAGTTTGACAATTTTATATCCTCCAGCTGAAAGAGAGCAGTAATAATGAAACTCCCACAAGGAGTTTGCTCCCACTGGAATCCACAAAAGCATGTGTTACATTACATTTATACATATATGTCAAGCTTCCAGCATGCAACTAGTTCGTAAATTGATGTTCGTAATACATTAAATTTCTATCAGCACGTCAAACGTACTAAAATTTAATGTCATTTGCAGATTTTATTGATACATGCGAATAACGTGGTAAATAATTAAATTGTACATCCGAACCCAAATGTCACATTATCATGTGCATTGGTGAACTAACAAGCAGTTCAACGTGCTCATCAGAGAATGAATCGCCACGTTATCCCTGTTAATGGAATTAATTACTAGAAAGTGGCTACAAGTCAAATATTCAAGATTTAATTAGTACCATTCTCGATTAAAGGTCTACCATAATCGATCTGTACGGCCGTGCATATATTTCAATTTTGACCTCCTTCATTAAAACATCACCGCAACAGCAGAGATCCTCGTGTCAACACACTTTCGTCGACCGTTTTTTGGATATTTGCGTGAAATTACGGTATATGTCGGAAAATATGACTCGCGCAATTGAAAAATGAAGAAGACCAATTATTGTAATAATTTGACATTTGAAATGTTTTTGTAGCATTCAACTTCTCTCACCAACATGTAAATTCACTGAATCATTTCCGAAATATTTCGCAATATGCCCATATGAACATTATTGAATGATATATGTATACGAAATACAACAATGCGAGTATCAATGTTATGAAAATTAATATTTAATAATTACTTAGTGATTAATGAAATAAATATATATATCAGCTGGCATCGCAATTCTATAATACAAATTTTAATTTATTTTAATAAACCAAATATTCGTAATGCTGCGTTATTATAAAATGTTTAATCTTTTATTCGTTATGTTTTTATGAGTACTTTGAGATTTTGTTTATTATCATATCAGTGATAAATAAAATATAGAAAACACATATAAGTACGGAATTAATGTTAACATTATTTATAAAAAATTTCCTTAAAGTTAATTACGACTTTTTTTTCATTCATTGCCACTTTTCTTGAAGAGGAATTCAATTCAATTATTCGTCTAACCTACGGGTGCCATTATATTTATGTAATGTATGATTCATGAATTACCTTCCTTTATCGTTATTCACATCGCAAATGCTTGATTTTTACTTTTGATTAATTCCCTTAAATGGTCCTCTAAGTCCATAGTATATATATATAGAATATAAAGTATAGGAGCAAATTTCTTATGGAACTAATCATTTCTTAAACTTGACAGCGATAAAACATACTTGTAATCCTAAAATTCTTCCATCAAGTGGGTATATCAATATATCAAGCACTGACGATTCAGGCATTCGATACCAAAGCCATCATGATTGTATCAAATTCGTAACTAAATATTACTTATAGTTACATTGCATTTGCTAACACGTTAAATCTTTCTAAGTTTCGCTATTGGTTATCTGATGCTTCTTTTGGTATTATTGTTTATATCATTCAAAGTTGGAGTTGATGCATCGTATGGTAGAAACCTGTGTATAGATAGTTCATCCTTTATCTCCTTCTTTCGTATTTAGGGGCTTAGCAGCTTTCCACGAAACCTTAGTAATATTAATGGAGATCATTTCTTGCATTAATAACACAAAGTCCACTAATAGCTCTTGCCAAAAAAGGTAATTGACGAAAATAAGTATGGCTGTTCCTTCTGTATTTTCACAATATACCTATATAGTCCGGGATGCTTACTAGACCCATTTTATATTGATGAATCAAAAGCTCCCCGTGGCTAGTAATCATGAATGCCTAATTCTTCGCTTTTAATGTATTCTACCTTGCTCCATCCGCAGCGTTGCTTTATTATATGTCAACATTTATAATGATGCTTTAGTTACTAATTTAGTTAGTTCATTCTTGCCCAGAACTTGTTTTGCAAGATATCGTTTGCACAATTGATCTTGATGTATCGTTTTAAATTTAAATTGGCATCGAGGATTATTTAATATATAATAATGCAAAATATTATACCGTGAAAATATTGATGAAGCAAAGCTACCCGTGGCTAGTATTCGTAATAGCCTAATTCTTCGCTTTTAACCTAAACTTTTTCTCAACGATGCAGCCCGGTTCTGTAAATGCTGCTTATTTTCTTATTCAACAGCCTTATAAGTAGAACAAATAACGATACGATGACAATAAATGTATAATGAAATGTAAAATGAAATACTTAAATTCAGTCAATAAATGTTACTGAAATCTTGAATTAAGAAAAATAATTGACTGAAACTGAGGTGTAAATGTAAGCAAGACCTCTTAAAAAATGACATAAATATACACTATACATTGGCGATTTTAAAACGTATTCATTTTAAGTATTTATTTTTACAGTGATTATTCCAAAGAAGCTTCAATTTCTTTCAAAGTGTCTATATATAGATTGCTTTAAATAATGGGTTAAGAGCTAAAACAAATTAATATCACAACTCAAATATAGATTTTAATTCGTTTCTGCTTTCAATTCAACAAATGCAGATAATGTTCTAAATCATTTAAATCACGAATGCGTGGTATATTTGAAGCTTTACTCAATTTCATATGATAATTTATGATTGCCACAACCTCATCATTATAGCGTATAATGATATTTGATTCGCCTTAGCATTAAATAATATTTGCTAACACAGCCAATGTATACCTTTAGTGAATGACTATAAATAAGGTCCAAGCATAAGTTAATAGCCGTATATATACATTGTAATTAAAACTGACGCAATTAATTTTGAAACCTCTATAGTCATATTACTTCGTTATAAGATAAGATGTGTATAGCCAAATCTGAACATTTAATGAAATTTCAATTTTAATTTCCCGAATGATATTTTTTATTATTCATTTATCAAAGATTGATTCAAATACTCAATAAATAAACTGGAAAACTTTATATAGGATGTTACATTGGCCTTACCTTAAATTTTACATGGTTCTTATATATTTATCGTTATGATAATGGCGCTACAGGAGATTACAATACACATGTAGTATCGTTGTATTATGGTCAAGAAAGAAGCACAGTGAAACGACACTGTTAGAAAAAACTTGACTAGTCCACGTCAGTGACAAGAATTTTTGGTAAACCCCAATAGAATTCTTCACTGACTTAAATTGTGCAATTTAAATAAAACATTATTAATGCCCATTAGCGATATCCGTAAAAAACTATATATTTTCTAATGCCACTTAGCTTAGTTAATGGCTGATAATAAAACTTCTTCATTCGTTAGTTCAATTTTAGGCTTTAGATAAATTTCATGAGCAAGTTGATCAATGGCGATTTACCTGCATATTTTGTTTATTATACATAAATATTTACTTTTTGTCAGCTAAGATAAATATTGGAAGAAAAAAAAAAAGTTATGTATGTATCAATATTTTTTGGGTTTCATCACGCAGATCATATATCTTCAATAAAATACAATTCTAGTTTAATGTTAAATAGTACATTTAATACAAGATTTTACGCTTTGCTTCTTTAGAATATATGAAAGGGCTCTTGGAAAATAGAGTGTATAGGGTGTTAGTGGAATAGCCGTAATTCCGGTCCGAATTGTACGTTGATACTGGGCCCTGATTATTTCATTCCCGTGAAGAAATGGCTGGGCATAAAAATCTTACGCGAAGTAAAATCGTTACACTTATCGTAAACTCGATTCAGGAGCTCGCGACGATTGCCCTTCCTTCGTCTCTCCCTCAGGGCAAATCATGAACTCGCTTTTCTTCGGCGAATTACTTAGGGCGGAGTTTACAAACGTTATTTAAAGTTTATACGAAGCGCTCGTGAGATGCACCCGACTGCTTTTACCCTATCTCTCACCCTATATACGTCGCTCGTTTCCTCACCAGAGCGTCGCGTTCAGACTTTTCCATTCCCTTCCTCCGTTAATTTGCGATTAATTCAATTTCACGCTGTCGGTCGGCGCGCATATTTATTTCCACGTCGATTCGCTGCTGGAAAAATTCATCGAGGTGTGGGGAATACGCATCGAATACTACGCGAGAAAGATTGGCCAGCAGTTGCGAAGTTAATTTGCGAGCTGGCTATTTAATTCTGTAATCATTCGACAAGATAATACGAAACGGTTAGCTTCGAGTGTAGGTGACATTACACGGTATATTCCCTACTCTCGTGAAAATCGGAATGTACGAGGAATGCACGATGGACCAAATTGCGATTCAAATGCCGTTCAAGCGTACAGAAACTACAGCATAAGTGTAATTCGGACCATAGTACTCTTTCGCGTGGACTTCGATTTTAGCAAACGCTCTGACGGTGATGAAATTGTCCATTCTTCTAATATGTGGTATTATTGGGTAGTGTGCATTGCATTTTTTAAATTTTGTAGACCGAAACTTCACTTAACAATGACTGGAAGATAAATGGAATATTCTGATATCATATTTAATTTAATATTAGAATCCGTTATTTTCTGACTACAAAATACTACACGGTTCGGTTCAATTTTCTATCGAGTGGAAATAAATGATTATGATTTGTAATGACGAATATTCTGCCATTCTCTTTGATACAATCTATATAGAATCACTGTTGTCAGGATATCGAAAACCGATGGAACCCAAAAATGAACATCTATATATTTGCATGAATTGAAAATTAATATGTATTTATTGTTAAATTATTGACCTATCGACTATCGATATGCAGGATTTCAAGTTATTAATAATAAAATGAAACGATGCTCTCTGAATGATACTTGATAAGATGGTTATATGTGTAAGATATATCGACTAAATTATACATTCCCAACTAACTACTAAAATGGTTCAAGAAAGTTGCTCTATAATAGCCAGGCATTTTTAAAACTAACTATTTCAATTGTAACTGTGGTAAACTATACATTTATATCTTGGGGAAATTACTTAATAAGGTATGTTTTTATTAAAGTTTTTACAATTTTGTCATTGAGAATTTACAGCAATTTTAGTTTGCTATAAATGTCACCACAATTGTTTTCTCAATGTAGTTTTTGATTACATTTAATAATTTTCAATAATTTCATTCTAAGCTGAATATTACTTATTATATTTTGATATAATATCTTTAATTATTTCTTAATTTTAAACGAATCCAATTACTTTATAAGAATAACACTATAAGAACACTTTTTTATTAGTTCACTTTCGTTTGATTAAAATTTATTATCACTACTTCTTATGATTTTGTTTATGTTATTTATTAGATTTTCTTGGGTGTATATTAGTAATTTTGTTACTAATCATAAGTAAACGTCTTATTATTTTAGCGACAAACCAATTAACAATATAAACAAAATTTAAGTCATAAACTCTTTTAAAGACAATATAAATGTAACGTAAATGTATATTTAATTGTAAATTGAATTCAGAAAATTTGATTACTTAGAGTTCAGAGAAGATGTGACGAACGACGCCCATTTAATGAAATAAGATTAAATTACTTAGTCGCAGAACTTACCAACTATTGCTGAATGATAAACTTTGTTGCATCCAACGTATTTACGAAATCATATTTTAAATGAGTAACACAAATTACGGTAGAAAATGTATTCTGTACATTAATATGTATAAAAATATTTACAATCGAGTATATATTAATCATAGTGGAATAATATACAGTTGAAGAGAATAAATGAAACCTATTATACGATTTCGAACTGTACGGATTGAATCCGCTATTATTATAAGAATTCAGTTTTACTTTTGATATTGCAGCGAATAAAAATTCTTGTATGCACTTCTATTTACATGTAAAAGTTTATACAAAATTCTATATGATTACTAGGAAATACTTTACCTGGCCCGAAATCTTGTAATTTTGCACAATTTTAAGTTTGCATGATGCGAATGTCAAAGCCATAATGATCAAGATGTTCATTAGAATCTTATATAGTTCCATAAATGATGTAAATTTTCGTACAAATGTTTGAAAATCATTTTCTCCCTGCGGTAATGAAAAAAAAAAAAAAAAAAAAAAAAAAAACACTGCAGTGTAATTAGAGAAATCGAGAGCAGCAGTAAACTCTCGCTCCAAGTCCTTATAGAGATAAATGGATGTTGCCGACCATTGTTTACGACTAGATCGCAAGAGTGTAAGCACGTTTAGCCTATAATTACTGTAACAATGTGTGAACCACTTTCAAAATATTTAGAATGCAACTGCATCTCTGCAGAATCGACGGGATGCAAAGAACAACTTATTTATTATTAACTTTTTATGCTACACATCTCTACTTTGACATTTAACTTTTTTTGTCCAGCGTAAGGTACAGTCTTTAAATTATTACAATTACACAGATTTTAAGAAGCATCTATTAAATACTAACGTGTTTTTGTTATTTGGATTTGCACAACGAAATGGGATGATGGCTTAAACAAGCAAAGACAAGAAATACATTTGGCGACAACAATAGCAAGATTGAATATGTATCGAAAGCATGACACTGAAATACAATCCAACATCCAGATATTTTAAAACTACCCACTTAGAAAATCAGAAAACTTAAATTATACTGAATCAATCGTCGTGATATGGACATGAAGAAAGTACGGAAGTTTATCTAACGTTATTGGAAACTGTAGCGGGACCTCGACCTCATTCGTCAGGTGATCTGAGGTCCACAAGAGGTACTCGTGGACCGTTTAGACGAGCATTTTGATCCTCGGCCAAAGGCCAACGATGTCTCCACCCTGGACTGGCACCCCTGGTCCATTGTGTCAGCATTGTGCGCAAACTATATTACAACCGGAAGTGGCCGCGTCCTCCCTTCCGTAGACCGTAATTCAGTGTCACGCGACCTGCGGCACAATGCGCGACCCCCCCCCCCCCTCCACTGGTCGTCGCTTCGTTTCAACTATATAGATCGCGGAGACTTACTCCACGCTACACTACGCGACACGCTGTATTACATTAAATTACGTTACACCCTGACGCGGCAACCAAATGGCGGACAACGGCAGCGTTACTTCCTTAGCGGCGCTTCTGCCTCGTCGTCCTTTTAGCAGGAGTTCCTCGACGGCTGCGATACCGGCGACGTTCGCGCCCGCTGCACCGAATTCGACATAACAATGGACGTAAACTTGTTAGAGACGCTATTAATTATAATACTATACAACTGCTTCAGCATTACCATTCAGCTACCGACGCATTGTAAACACGATTAAGGGAAGACCAGCAGCATGTGCATCAGTCGACGTCCGTTTCATGAAAATTATCTAAAGACCTTATTCAACGAAAACTTCATTCTTAGTACATGCATTGTAAATATAATAGCTATAGAATTATTACATTTCCATTCAGCAGTCTGAAAACGTCGGAGACTACGGCGCGGACAATTTAAAAAGAAATTTGATTATACTGTTGAAAGTGTCACATTACTTTCGGTCTCTGTTGAAGATCTTTATAAAACTATAAAAGTATAAAAAATGTCCTTATCTATAGACGAGATAAGCAAGATATTGGAAGACTCGTGTTGAATTGGTCGATAGAATAAAACACATTGTGATTAACATATTTTTCAAAGTCAAGACTCAGTTTTCGTTTCAATGAACTTGTTCTATGTCAGTTTTTATATTATCCAGCAGAAGACGGTCTCTGTAGTATGTAAACTTACTATCAATAATAAAAAGATTAATCCTTTAGCGATATACAAATTGATGTACAATATGTATTCCTGGTTAGAAAGTCCCGCTGAATGCGCGGTAGTTTAAACGATGTCTGGTTATATAGAAATAACTATAGCATAAAATTTCAGGCATTTCCGTTCAAGTGCCGGGGAATTGTAAATATGCTTGAGGACTGGGGAAGTCCAGCGTTTACATCGCATTACGCAACAGAATACAGATAGCTCGATGGTACCATTCCTGCTGAAAAATTCGTTTCGAATATTCAGATCAAGATTTGAGAGTCTGTAGTTCAGCAATGACGTCCATGCGGAAAGACCATTAGCTGGAGCTGTGTAATTGGGCAAGTAATTTCATTGTGCTCTACTTGTATAAAGTGGAAGAATTAGCATTCGTGCAATTTTTACTCCTGCCATTACTGGAGCACATGCAAATAGCGTCCGAAGCAGACGAAGAAGTCTAATTTCGCGGGGCTTCTAAATCGAATAAACGTTATTGCAAATTGTTAAATATTCGCTCTCCCGCTAGTAGATTGGAATTTTCAAGCACGTAGATATCACTGAAAAGAATACCGAAGTTATACCATCTAGTTTTTGGATTTACAATAAGAAATTAAGCTGATAAGGTTACAGGCAATTTAAGATTAACTTAGTTATTTGCTTTATTGAATATTACTGTTGATTTCTTCATCTTCAAGTTCAAGAGTGCATTTCCTCGTCAAACGAGTCCCACAAAATATTGAATTTTAATTTTCAACCTACAACATTCATATACTAATTTGTTCGGCTGAAGCAATGTTTTACACATACAAACCTATAAACATGAAAATGAAAACTGTCGAATAGTACGTTTAATCCCATATAATAGTATACAAGATACCACAAAAAAATCAAATTAAAACGTCATATTTCTTTTAAATGCTAAAGCTTCAATACAAGGTACGTGATTTTCATGATGACTGAATCACATACCGGTAGCCATTATGAGCTACTATAAACGCATGGTCCGTTTCTTCAATATACTCACTTTAGTGAAAATTATCTCCATCCCCTTTTGACAGTTTCCAAGTAGCTTATATGTAGCATGCCTTTTATATGAAGCAGCATATTACTGCACACATACGTCAACACAGGAGTTAATAGCGCAGAACTGCCACTCTGCTAGCTAATTGAATTCGTTCTGCTACAAGCTTCGGTTTTGCCATAAGTCTCCGCTAAAACGTAACTAATCGACCAAGGCTCGAAACGATAAGAGTCGCATCAAATGTTTATGTTACGTAAACTAAAAATTATTCTAAAAATACCCGAAGGTATCGAATATCGAAAATATCGCATTAAAAATATTTGGTACAATTTGAAAGGTCAGAGTGACGTCTAAGAAGTAATTCACTTACTATTGAATTTCTATAGCCCTAATTGATAGTTGCAATAATTCGTTATTTGAAGAAAACGTATTAATTTGTCACTTCCACGTTAGGTACTCATTTTTAAAAATTATCAATGTTCGTCAGAAGTCGTTAAATATGATCATACGCCATCAAAATTCATAAATAATAAAAGCAATAATCGATAAGCCAATAATTCAGTAACCGATTGTATCGCAGAAATATATAGTAATTTTTATATAGCGACGTTAATGGAATTTGAATATATTCATTTTTTAATACTGTGCCTTATAGAATATTGTACAATAGAGAGTTGATGTGCGCCTCTGTTGTTTTTAAAATATATATGATAAGCTGCTACCAAGCGTAACTATCTTAATCGTATTTTCTCTTGACTGTACCTACCCAGTTAAACTATTTTTGGAATTTTGTTCTTTACGAAATAAATATTAATAATCAACATGGAACTTTTTTCATACAAAGCAAATGCTACCATTTCATGACCACGTTTATTCAACTACGTAAAAGCATTTCATTTAGATGTTGGTGAAAGAGTGGAATCTAGGAGAGTGGAAAGAATTTATTTTTATTCGCGTGTACTGATGAAGAAAGAATTACCGTGAAATAAAAAAGAATGTAAAAATATGAGAGTGTGGGAAGGGGGGGGGGGGGGGGGGGGGGGGGGGGGGGGGGACTGCTTGGTGCGCCTGTTGACGATCAACTTTGTTCTTGCGAAAGAATTGGCTGGAAGGAAAAGCTAGGAATTCAAATGAGCCCCGTTAAGTCTCACGTTTATATGATAAAGGGTCGGTCTTTAAACAATATTTATGAGACCAACAGAGGGCCCAGTTACGCAATAAATACGAAGCGTATGGTAATGCCCGACTCTTATATTACCTAGAATCTCATTAGAATATGATTCTCAAGAGACACGAAAGGACGCAGTTATCGGTATTCTTTAGGTATTCGTCGTCGGTGTACTGAGATTCTGCTGCAGTCTATACAGAGCAAAACAAACAATTTCGCATTATACTGATTTATTTATTTTTGTGTCATTTTTTTCAACTATGAGATTTACAAGTTTATCGAATTAAAGTTATCCCTCTGTAGAAAGTTCTTTGTAAAAATCTATTAAAAAAAAAAAAAAAAAAAAAAAAAAAAAAAAAAAAAAAAAAAAAAAAAAAAAAAAAAAAAAAAAAAAAAAACAGTAGTTAGAATACTACTTTTGTATTTATTTTCTTTTTTTTTTCTTTTATACAAATTAAAATTGTGTTGGTATATATTATAATACCGAGTTATATATATGCGGCTTGAGTTTATTATTAATACATGATATCCTGTTTCAAATTACAGCACCTCCCGTAGACATCAGCGTTGTAGAGGGCCGAGCAGTGGAATTACCATGTAACATCACAGCACCGGGCCATGACACCCTTTACATGGTTTTATGGTTCAAGGATGATGCTGGCGTTCCTCTCTACTCGTAAGTCGCATGTTTTACTTTATCCACTCAAAACAAATCAGCATTAAAGTGATAGTTAAAAAAAGACTAAAGTATATTCGTTCAATATTTAATGATTCTTGATACTGCCAGCCTACAGGGAGAAATTTGTATTTGTATGGAATTCTAGCATTCTAGCATAGTGCATTATCGAGTATGCTTGAAAAGCTTTACTACGCGATGCGTTTGCTTCCGTTATTAAATGTATGACATTGAATCATGCGAGTGTATGCAGAAGCTTTATCGCCCGACGAATTCCTCTGCAAATTCCTGCTTGATAGCATTATTGTCTGAACTTCAACAAGGACTTTTACAAATTTTGATATGTTCAGATATACGTGAATAAAAGTTCAATTATTTTAATAAATAATATATATAACATATTGTCCTGAATTTTTTTTTTTTTCTTAATATCATAGTTCACAATTTTTGGATCCCTCCCAAGACAGTCAGGCCAGGTTAAGTTTGCAGCTGAGCTCGCTCACACATTCATGTGTGCAATGGCATAGGGAAACTGCAGATAACCTATGCCAGGTAGAGCCAATCCCGGGGCAATTTCCATCGTGTCATTGTCGACGAATATTTCACAGTGACGCCGGGCAGCATTCAGAGCCAAGCGCCGTTGAGCCCGAATAGACTGCGAAGCGTCTCTGGGAGACTTGCAACCGGTCATACTATTTTTCTTTAAAGTCAACAATTATTACGGGTGTTCGTCGGTCAGCTTATGCGAAATAAGACTGATGCCGTAGCTGGTACCACCATCGCGCCGCGATATCTCAACAATAAATGTATATATATTTTATCTCTTTGTAATAAAATCTCAACGGGAGCGACTAAATTTAGTAAAGCACAAATCAAATAATTCAATGAGTAATCAGGAAATAATATTCCAATATTTCTAGTGTACAAAATTCATAAAGAACAATATTTATAAAATTTCATTGTCCTAGAGTAAAAGAAATTTTTAGAGCATAGAGAAATGTTACATACTGCATATGATGATGGTTCTGTATATGAAATACTTGACAGAATCGAATATCGACCGTATCGAGAACCGATAAAATTGAAAATCGACCTTTACAGAAAGTAACTATTGGGAAGAATTGAATACTATTTATACATAAATATATGGTAATTGTCAATATTATTGTAAATATAATATTGTCGGTACCCCGAACCAAACAGTAAGTATGTTTTGCAATGCTCCTTCGGTTAGAAGGAGCAGTTGCTCAACATACAGAGTTCTTCCCAGAAAGCTATACTTTACATAGTTTCATCTCGGTCCCACTACTAGACTCATCAGTAAGGCTGGATGCGTGCTGGTTTCGATCTACAAGTAGCTATGAAAAAATCTAATAAATTCGAACATGGCGCGAGTAGCACTTTCCGATATTTTCGTTCCAAAAGGAGATAGAATCATACAAAAGGAATCAAGGAATAACAAACTTCAATACGAATAGGAATGAAAATTGAAAGGAACAATAGTCAATAAAATCGTGGAACAAAAGTCGCCAAAATTATTAGAATCTATATAATCTATATACGCGCAATTCGAGAAAATCTTGATTGGGCAGAAACAAGAGCCGATAGAATATGAAGCATCGTGAATCAATTATAAATAGAATCGTCGAACTAAAAAATGAACAATTGAGAGGATTGAAAACTGTAGAGTCGTAAATCGAGAATCGATAAAGTATACCGAAACAATAATCAAGAATCCGATGACCGACCAACGACAGAAACCATAATCGAAAAAATTGTGAATAGGAAGAAACGAGAATAGACTTTTTCATATCCAGCCGAAAGTGCATAGAATTCAGATGCGCTGTAGAAAAATACACTAATATGACCGACTTTTCAAAATGTTTTTAACCGGAAATGACCAGTTTAAATTTGTTTTACTTTTACTGTAAATAGTCTGTTTTTATGGTCGGCAATTAGTAAACTTAAGTCGCTAACCTATTTATCAATCAAAACAGACCTACCCTTTTATAACTATTCATACTATATATCCGTTAAGTAAATTACTTAAGTTAAGTAAATTGATGTTCTAGATTCCCGTTATTCTTGCCCTGAAAAAATCCAAATTGAACGACTTCATAAGTTTTTGTTACATAAATATTCGTTGCAAATTAGTTGCCCCTAAAGAAAATGTAACTCACTGTGTACTAATTTTTAAGAAATAAATCCATTCGAATGAAAAGCAAGTAGTAAATATTCACTTTAATTAAATCATAACGTATAGAACTTTACTACTTTATAATGTTAATTTCTATCCACACACACGCACACACACGCGTGCGCGCGCATATATATATATGTGTGTGTGTGTGTGTGTGTGTGTGTGTGTGTGTTTATCTGTTAGTACCGCTCAAATTACTCCTCTCGAAAGTATGTATCGGGGAATCCTTCATTATATGAAAGCAACCCGGTGGAAATCCCGCCTGAAAATACGTAATTGAATTCTGTCACGGAATATTATATTCTATATGTTGAAATTAAATTTCGTTGAAATTTCACGTAAATAAACGAGGAAATCGTTAATTTTACATTTTATTCGCGAAATCGTTCACCGCGCATAGGGCAACACCGTATCGAAAATAATGGCACGTTGTGCTTTATTCTCTAACATAAGAGGCGACCAAAAGAATTCCTCAAGATTTTTGTGTATTTGATTAATACATATTCGAAAATCTATATACGTAAACTCAATCGAAAATAATGCAATGAATAAAACCGCGAGAATGTTCGCCACGTAGCAATATCGCACGCGTACCTTGCCTTCGTATAGCATATTTCGTTGCAACAACGTAGGCTTGGTACGTCGGTTATCAATTATCCAACGATAAAGCTGCCTGCGCGAATCTCGGAAACATTGAACAGCTGCCTGATTGAAATTTATTGACACGCTATAATTACATGCCACGAGGTCCGATTAGAACGCCGTAGCTCACGGCAATCCAGCTCACCATAGACTGGCAAATCAGAACGGCGTAACGTGTGATGGTGTAGTTGTTATATGTAATAAATGAGGAATATCTTTAAATCGGCTTTCATTTAAATTTGATCGCAAATAAACATAACTAAACTAATCTGCTTAAATTTCGGTGCCCAATTCCCTATTATGTAAATTGGAAATCAATGTGATGTGCACGCTTACATGTAATTCAAAATATGAATTGGGCGCCCTTATGTCGCTCCTGCATTTCAAATGCGTTACCAGACCAGCAATCGCCAATGGCTTTATCTGTTGCCTACAAGTGCGAGATCTTACACGATGAAAAAGTAGTTTATTGGTATGAGTGACTTGAAAAGAATTGCCACTTACCAATGCAAAGCAGTTCTATTATGTGTATATAACGTAACAAAATCTAAACAGTTCCCAACGGTTAAGAGTTTGATCAACTACTATCGACAAGAAATAATAATTCCTTAAAGGTAACCAAAGGGTATTAAGAAGATACTAATACCTCAGTATTCTATGAATATATACTCTTCTTTTGTAAAAAGAAAAAATATTCATATTTGTATCAAAATATAAGAAAATAATAAAGATAAAGGAAAGGAATTATCTCCCGCTTTAACGAATTTTTTAGTCTATTCGCGAGTCGGCTGTCGACAGGACAGATTAGAAACTCAAAGACAGTACATGATAACACAAGACATTACGAGGCAAACCCATCCACACAAGTATAACGATATTTTTTATTTATAAGTATGCATACAATGTTAACAAACATCAAGCTTGTTCGTCTATATTCGATATGAACTACTATATTTTAGTTGTATTACCATCTTATTAAACTTGCCAGTAAATAAGAAGAGATATTATTCTTCTGCAGTACAATAAAATGTCTTAATAAATTTTAGTGGAAATTTATATGAAGTGAAATCTTAAATTGGTGTGCATGAATAATTATTAATTTTCAAGTCAACTCGCTTTAATTCTAAAATAGTTACACGATTTAATAAATCTATTATTCTTGTCGGGAAGGCGGTATATTTCACGATTTAAATATAATAACATTTACAATTTTGGAGGGAATTTTTTATTTCCGCTTTTAATTGTTTTTTACAAATTGTACATTTTTGCGGATATCTTGGTGCAAGCCAATTTTTTTTTTTTTTTTTTTTTTTTTTTTTTTTTTTTTTTTTTTTTTTTTTTTTTTTTTTTTTTTTTTTTTTTTTTTTTTTTTTTTTTTTTTTTTCTTGTTTTTATAATCATTAAGGAAGAGTAGCATAAACATAAATATTATGGAGTTATAATGTATTGTTGTTTTTAGAATTGTTATTAAGTAATAAATTTCTGTCGGCTATTTTATCAATAGCTCGTATTACAAATTCTTGGTGATTTTTATCAACAAACATGTATAACTCAATATAATAATGGTCATTGGTATTCAAAATTGTGCAAGACTTTAAATTTCGAAATAATATAAAACAATTGACACGTGCTAAATTGTTGTTGTTATTTAAGAAAATGGCATCATTTAATGAGCCCGATAGAGTCTTATTGGAAAGCGTGATACCCGATTTAGTGTTTACACAGTGTGAAGTATCAGATAGAAATGATGAAATTGCGAAAGAAGCTTTCACGATCGCGTATCGAGCACGTACAAACAACTGTACTATCATAAAATCTAACTGCACCAATGAAAACTTCATTCAATATTTTGAAATACGATAGCCACCGTTTATCCAATATAGTTACTGCTTTCTTACATCATTGATTTTTTTTTTAAATGATCGTCATATTTATGGAAACTTATAAATATCATTTACTATAAGTATATCCCCATACAATTATTTATAATTAATAATGTATAATATATTACAATATAATAAATGATAAATTAATAATCTCAAATCTTTGCTTCTTGATTATTTCACAAAAGTATTATTATGAAGTATATATCTATCTATATATGCAACGTTATATAGAAGGACATTTTTTATAAAAAGTTGTTGTATGTATTAAGAAGTATAAAATAATACAATATGAGTTAATTAAAATCTGCCTCTCCATACGAACTAATTGTGTAAAACAAAGTAACTAACTTGGTTGCAAAAAAAAAAAATAACTTCCCGGAACTTAGACAAATAGTTGGTTTTCAGAGTAACAGGTATAGCGTCCGTGAGTTGTCATTAGCCTTTCTTGTTCTAGGATTCAGTAAGAGGATTAAGATGATAATTTATACTTTTTCTCAACCATCATTATAATTATTTCCTTATTATCTAAGATTTTAAAACTCAATGACAAAGCAAAAGTATTAAAATATATTGACACGAATAAAAAATTTTAATGTGAACTTTTTGTTATATCTGATATTGAATAGTTCATAATAAGTGAAAAAACATTATAGATTCAAAACATAATTAAAAATTGTAACATGTATATTAAACATAAAAATTAGTTATAATTAATTTAATTAAGATAAAATGTAGTACAATATAGATATTGCAACTAATGGAACGTGCATTATGCTATAGCTATAACCTCACCCAGCAAATGAAAAATGGTTCAAGAAAAATTAAAATTTTGAATTCTTATAATTCTTTTGAATCCGATTTCTTGACTCTTAAATGAATTAAAAAAGATTGGAGAAAACAACATTGAATACTTTTGAATATTTGTTAATTCTTTAAATCTATAGATCCTAACCTCAAAATTATTAAATATCCAAAGAAATTCAAAACTTATAGTGTTATCCTTTCTCGTAAATTCAAAAGCATTCGGAATAGAAAACGACTCACAAACTCCAAGAAATTGGATTCAGGAAACAACGATTGCAAAAATTAAATTTCCACTATCATTTGTGGCCTAATTTCTGTAATGTGGCGTAGAATATAAGTTATGAAAGAGGTATGAGTTACATCAAAGAAGTATATAACCTATATATAATCTACATTGTCCTGCAAAATGTGCATTTCGATCGAAAATAACTCTTCGCTATTTTAACCACTACTCTTAAAGATAATACAATTGTTGAGAATAGACGAGGTCTTGCTCAAGAAATTTATGGCTCACTCGTTAATTTCTTTGCAAATAAGAAACTTCACATTTACCTTGTTATGTTTCCAACTCGAAATATACACCAGAAACGTTTATTTATATATATTTAAACGGAATTCTAAATGATTTCATTTGTAATTTGGACAGTT
>JAPYZR010010432.1:0-11455 GCA_030522945.1 Trichopria nigra
CCATAAATTGTCCAATTTCATTATCTATTTCTTAGGCATCTTACAAAAATATTGGACAATAAATGTCCAATAAATGGCTGCAATTTCTACCAGGGGAATTCAGTTGAATTTATAATAGTCGATGGTTTTCGGAGTCACTGATTAGAAATCTGCATTTAACATTCCAAAATTCAAAATGGCCAATGACAGGCGAAAAAAAGGTTTTCGATCTTAACAAAAGTGGGTTTTTGAATTGACTGATTACGAATCTGTCCGCAGATTGGCAAAATTTTGATATAGTCAACTATAGTCGACTTTTAGTCAGCCCGTGTTGTGTGGGTACTCTCTACAATGCGGGATGGAAATTATATATAAATTATAGATCATGAAATCGAAAGTCAGTTCATCACTACTAATCGTAATAATCTCTGTAAGAAGCTTCTGCTTGTAGCGTTTGTGGTTAACGTAATATACATTGCAGAAATGTAATAACCGCCCACACGCAGGGCGCTAAACACAAATAGACTTTGTACGAGTCAAAACATAAGGAAAGGTAGACCTGATACATACCTGCCTGCATATGTAATGCGTTCTAACGTTAGACTAAAAATAACGATTTGAATTAACAAATTTTCTTATTTCAGAGTAATTAAATTTCTAATCTAATTACAAACGAAAGTTCACTCCATAAAATTGAAATTCCACTCGTTTATAGAGTGTAGTGTATATCTCATCCCAAATTAAAGAGAACTAAAAATATATTATACATAATTTTGTTTAAGTCAGACGCGCTTTTGTTCGTCGGTACAAACATTTTTTAAATACGAATTGTACTTTGAAAGTAAATAAGTAGTTAATTATTGCTTTTATTATAATAGAGTTAATCCTCATGATTTTTCATTAAACAAATATTACTTGCCACCTCTGGAAATTTCGAAACTTTCAGTGCGAATAAATAAAATAGAACAGACGTTATACTTGTTTATTGGTCAATAAACTATTGTTTGAAACTTTAACGAATTAATAAGGTGCCCTAGACCTGTATCATAATTAACTGATTGATTGGTTGGTTATTGACACTAATATTTTTCAAACATTATTGGTTTCTGTGGGATTTTGGATTAGTTTTATACGAGTGAAGACTGTGGCGAGTCATTCTTAATTTATTAATTGTAGTAAAGAATTTACTGTAAGATTACAGTAAACTGCTAAGTTTAGCAACAAGACGGAAATGGACAAAAAAGTAAGTGGACATATTAATTGTTCATCAAAAAAAAAAAAATATTTATACCGTTACCTAAACGTAAGAAGTAGTTTGTTTAAATTAATATTCATATGGCTGTGTGGTTGTAGTAATTGTTTTTTATATGTATATTAATTTTTGTTATAATCATATAAAAATACTACGTGGGCGTAGTAGACTGTTTTTTTTTTTCGTTTTTAAATTAAGCCCAAAATACATTTCGCTACTATCAATTGAACCAATGGGACTAACATTTCATAAATATTTTTTTAAATGTCATTTTAATAATAAACTGCTGTGCCTTTTACAATATTTTTGAATTTGGAAACTGGAAACTCCGACAATAAGATGAATTTTTCTTTACTATTTGAATGCCAAACATTCATTGCGATTACGCTTTTATTAATCGATTTATTATCGTTTACTTTCTTGTATTTTAACTTTTTCATTAGTATCTCCCTTTATCCAGCGCAAAATTAAAAAAAAAAAAACGTTTATTTAATTTATTTTGTCACTATCATATTGATTTTCATCACACCAAATTTATAACCATTTTCGGTTATTTTAAAATATTCTTGGCATGTTTAGGTATTATATCGTAACCGGTAATCAAGTTTTATTTTTGTTTATTTATTTTGATAATTATAATTCACGTACTACTGATTTGCCGTTTTTCGTTCAAAAAGATAAGAGTTTGGAGTTAGTCGTCAATTGTTCGATCAATATTTTGAATCAGCTGAAATTGTATAACGTGCGAAATCAGAAATACTACTCGGCTCATCGCCGATGCGCATTTTTTAAATTTCATTCACAAGTTCGACCCGTTCGGCAATAATACGGCGACAATCGAAACGCTCCTAGCCCATTGGCTGACTTTAATGCTGAATAACTTGAAAACTCTACTTTCCCGGAAATTTTGCCATGCCTACTTACGATCTAGTTTTTCATTCTCCATCTCGAGGTAAACGGGGATATACTGTATATACACACTTTTTGAACTTCGTTATGTATACAATGAAAAAACATATTATCTCAAATACTAACAGCCTGTTCGTAACAGCAACAAACATTAAGGATTATATAAAGCAATTTCGAATTAAATTGAATCGTGCTGAACAAACACAGCTTTTAATAAATTCTTGACAAAAATTGTTCACAACCACATTGATTGGAAGAGAATAATATATACTTCGCTGACAATTTCGAGATCGTTTCGCCGTAAATAATTGATAATGTCAGAACGCTAATTTTGCCTTTCCAAACGCCGACAACGATGAATGCCCGCCGTCGATCAAGATTCAAAAGCAATCCGCCTCTTAGAAAGTAAAGCGGCTATAATTACCAAGATAATTGCACAATTAATGCAACAATAATTGAATACACGAATATCTGTAGTTTATGACTTCGTTTATTGAAAAATGAAGAAAGCTTCAACATCGTATTCTTTCGTCTGACTTTGGAAAAAAAAAACCATACATTACAGAATAAAATAGATTACAATATTCGCATAGCAGCATCAATTAACCGTAATAGCGATCAGAAATAACATGAATACTGAGTACATGATATTAACTAATAACAAATAAAATTAGAGCCAAAAATAGCCTGGGAAGAAAATTTAGTAACCGGAGATTTGTCCGGACCATAAAGAATACGTTACAATACGATTACAGTGACGCATTTTTCTCTTTTATTCTAAACGAAAGAAAAAAAGAAATCGCAAGACACAAACCGCAATGATTCTTGCATCTTAGCAATTGACGGTATATTAAACCGGCGAACCAACATTTTCTCTCCCTAATATATACTTATAATAATAATAATAATAATAATAATAATAATAAAAATAACAATAATAATAATAATTACATCATCTCCAAACATTCTATCATTGAAATAAAAAAATCTTAAATAAAGAGTATTTAACTTCTTTCAATTCGTTTGTAAAAAAAAAAAGAAAAACAAAAATTCTCATGACATCCGGATTGTATTCGTTTTCACCTTCAAAAATATATCTCATGAAATTAGCTTACAATTAATGTTACATATTCATGTCCACAAATTTATACTTCCGGGTATAAATGGCAATGAATAAAGGGTTTAACGTATGATTTCATACATTGGTACTTCCAGATAGTTGCCGGGGTGGTTTGTGAAAAAATACACAAACTGAGATCTTTTACATTATTGATAAGCACTCCGTTCTTTAAAATATCGCAAATGACATCCGTAATGAACTGCGAAATAATGTTTTCACTTCTCATTACGAGACACCACTGAATTATTTTCATCAAACAATACATAACTTTGAAACATCGCGTACATCACTCTCGCTTCGCCCGATGGTCTGACATTGCCGACAATTTTGGCTCTAAAACCCAAACATTATTCTGATCTTCAATAAATATCTTCGTTTTTCTAAAACCAATTTTACAACAAAACTGTACAAGTTTGATGATAACAAATTATAATAAACTTCCAAAGTTTGTTAACGGTTAAAAAGAAGCGGTCATATGTGAACTTGGAATTTGCTGTAATTTTTTCTTATATATATAAAAAAAGGTAATCAAACAATAATCGTAAGTAATAAATAATTAAAAAATTGACAAATTATATTGTAATTATAATATTCCTAGTGATAACGTTACTACATATACAGATGTCGTTAATTTGAAATTTAAAAATATCGTTAAATGTATTCGACGCGCTTAATGTACATGTACACCGGTACCTTTGAGCTTTAGAAGACGAAGAAATAAAAAAGGTTCGAACAAAAATTCGATCATGTCATCGAGAAAATTTAGATTACATCCAAACCTTTTAAAATCGGCAGATATTATTTACATAAAAAACTCATTAAGATTCCCCTGAGCCGTCGTACACTTCTGACTCGCCTGCAGAGACAGATCTGTTATCAGTGTCATGTTCGACGATCATTGTCTTTATATATATTATAAGCATACGTCGATAAATACATAAGTGTGCATAGCTTGATTTGTGCACTTATGCAAATATCGGTACGCATATATGATAGTGGTGTAAATTACATTGTCGAACATCTTTGTAGATTTACACGAACTCTCAAATCTGTTGATCAACATTTTAGACGAAATTTATAAAAAAAAAAAAAATGTATGTAATATTGGTGCATCAAGAGTAAACGTAATCTTGAATGGTACTTTTAAGATTATGACACAAATCAGAGCGCACCAAAAGAATGTCTCGCTTTTTACTATTATACGCCTAAGTCTACACTTGCGATTTGGCGATTGTGATATTGCTGTTATCTTGTGGTGTATCGTCGTATATTGGTAGATGGCATATTTGCATTCAGATATATAATTATTTAGTATACATTGTTAATTTGTCGCAGCTTGATTATCACTTGTGACAGTGTTACCGATCGCTACCTCTACAGCTGCTCTTAATATTTTTAAGAAATCATTTAGATCTGTAACTCGTTTTTTTCATTCACTCACTTCGCTTCCTTTCATGATAATATGAAAAACATGGAATCCCGCCATAAACATTCGAAACTTACGGTTTACATGGTATGTTCACATATATTGGCACACGTTTTAATAGTATTCGCATCATCACTTTCCAGTATCGACTTCTTCGAAAAAGCTGAAGACAGACAGTAGTAAAATATTAACAACTTTTATATTAAATATCTTTCAGCCTTTACTATCAAATTATACTATGTTTACTTCTATGCATTCATGTAAATTCATTTATGAACTTTTTGTGAATTTCGTTACAAATTAGTAAGGTTTGCAACTTACAAACATTTCGCACAATTCATAATAAAATATTTTGAATCTGACTTACAAAAATACTTGATAAAAATTCAGTAATTTTTTTCTTAACCTTTTAAGATTTAAAATAAAAAAATATTCTTAATTACTTATCAAATCTTCAAAATAAAAATAAACAAACGAGAGTGAATTATGAATGATAAATTATCTTGGGTTTATAAACTTAACAATTATTCGTGTATATAAAATGAAATATTTCTTCTATTCTTACAGATTGAATTAACGAATAATGTTTGTATTTGCTCACTGAAAAAAAAGAAAAAAAAAGAAAAAAAAAAATTAAAACTGCAATTCACGTTTTAAAAGTATGTTTCTAAATTTCTTTCAATATCGGATGTGTAGATGGTTAAAATTCAATTCCTCACAACTGACCAATTTGCTGTTTTATAGTAGCACCCGGAACTAATTCCATGGAATGAAGTTCATCATTCTAACTACTCATTTATAGTCACCTTTTGAAATCTTTATCAAATCGCAGTATCTAATTCATTACGAATTCTCCAAAGTCTCACTCATTGTAAGGCGCGATAGGGAAATAGTTGTAAATTTCGTAATGCGTAGTGCGTATTCAGCTTAGGAACTTAGCGAGACTTCTATGGAGCATTGTATAATCTTGAAAGGGACTCGCTTATCTTATATTGAGTTTAAAAAAATATGCTCATACTGTTTATTCCGACTTTAGAGCTCAGAAGCTCATGGCAGTCGTAAAATGTCTTCAATTATAATGATAAAACTGAACAGAATCAGAATCGCTCTATATAGTGTTGCTTGGTATTACTTTTTATGATTCGCATCAATTGCTTTTTTGTCTTCGAGGGGAATATCTGGATCATTTTCACAGCCACACCAACACATTCTACATAAATTAATCACCGATCCGATACATAGTCCAGAGTCGTGAACGTTTATCTTCCCCATCAAAGGTGAAAACTTGGTTTTTCATCTTTACTTCGATGCCTTCATTTTATTACCAAAAAGTAGTATGAAAAATCCTAATAAGTTTCTTCTTATTTCATAATCTTATTTATAAATTGCAGCTACTGCAGTTCTTTTCAGCTGCCACGTACCACACTGAATCTAGACTTATCACGAAAGAGGACTATCTGTCAATTCCACGTTATCCTTCACTGACATTTGAGCAACTTTATTTTCAATTTTGTTTACTGCTGCATCTGATGTACTTGCTTGGATCGATGTTGAGTCTGATTTCCTCAAGATTGTATATCCTTGCGGAGGAGTTTCTAGCTCGTTTAAGGCTTTGGTATTTGCTTTTGTTTGCCCATTTGATTTCTGGCAAGTTTCAACTTCATCACTCAACACGTTTTCACCTTGTTGGATTTTGAAGACACTTTTGATGATGTTATTGACGGTTTGAGTACGTTTTGGACTGTCACTTTTCGATTTGTCAGTGCCATTACATGTTGTGCTCGAAATTATCTCGTTCTTTATTTCTAAGGAGTTAGGCTGTACATTGTCATTTGCGACCTGCTTATTGTTTGCCGTGACAGATGCCTTTTCAAGTGATTCCTTTCTTGAAAGTACTATCCTTTCAAGTTTCTTAATATGATTCGCACACTTTTCTTTGTTTGATTTTTGCAATGCAATTTCGGAAGACATAGCCGATACCACACTAGAGAAAGTCTTAGTTTCTGCGTCCTTTTTTGTAAGCACAGTCCATGTGTCTGTTTTAACATCTTTCAATATATCAGGAAAACTGTTCGTTTTAACTTCTTTCTTATCTTGATCTGTAACTTGCTGTAATATCGCGTCAAGATCCCTTATGATATCCTCGTCTGATGGTATGTCGCAACTTCCATCTTCCTCAGGTGACGTTTGCAATGTATTATTTTCTTCAGTAGAATTTGGCTCTCTTTGCAGAACTTTCACAGGGCTCTTTGACTTGGATAGGTTTTCTTGTGAAATATCTTTGCTTTGACAACCACCACAAGAGCCCTGTTTTGAATGAGTAGGCGAATTATTCTGCCTCTTATTTGTGTTATTTTTCTGACCAGAACTTCGATGTAGCCTCAGGACACCTTTTACTTGGGGTGTGACGTAGCCCTGATCATATTGCTGCTTTGAGTTTAATTGATTGATATGCATTTGCTGTTGGAACTCATAATTACTAACAATCTGATGTTGTTCCAACTGTATATGTCGCTGTTCCAATTGCTGCTGCATAAGGATATAATCTGAGTAAGATATTGATAAATTACGATTCATTGGTTGACCCATTTGTAGACCGATTGATGGAGCCATTGGCTGTCCAATTGGTTGATTCATAGGCTGCCGCATTGGTTGACCCATTTGCTGATTCATATTGCCATTGTTTGTCATTCCATACATAACACTTGCGTTTGGATGAACATTGGAATTGGCATACTGTTGAGCCATATTCAGTTCAGACTGAAACTGTTGAAGATGAAATTGCAGCTTTGTATATGGTGGACAGTTCTGGTATCCTTTGTCTTTCATCAATTGCTCTCTCCTAAGATTTTGATCATTGTAAAAAGGACGACAGTCATACTGTACATTTGCAGTGTATTGAGGAGGTTGTGATGGAAGATGGTTGAAAGATCTGTTCATCATTTGCTGTTGAATTTGTTGTTGTTGTTGTTGTTGTTGTTGTATGTGCTGCTGTTGAATTTGTTGCTGTTGTTGCTGCTTACTTTGTTCTGTGAAAGAATATTGGGGTGCAGGGTGACCGTCTATCCAAGTCTCCACTGCTTGATTTACGGTCTCAACATTCTCACGGTCTTGTTGATTTTGAACTGCCATCCAAACTTCTTTAAGTTCCCCTGTGATATCACGATCTTTCAAGACTGAATACAACCTATCAAAGACTATTCCTTTGTTCATTGCTTCTATAAAGTCCAGTAGAAGTTCGATTAGTATAGAGCGATCCTGAAAATCCAAGAAATAATTTTATAATATAATCCCTTGATATCCAGATATTGCAATAAGTAAAAGTCATTAGGATTAAGTTATAGCTTAACAAGCTGATTTTATGTTCTGTATTATGTTAAACAAAATTAATTTTCCATTCTATAAAAATTGAAATGGGCCAGAGCAGAAGAGAAGCTTATAATCGAAACTAAATGATCTGGCTTTTTCTTACTCATGCATTTAAAAGTAATAAATTAAAATAAAATTGTCATGTATTCTACTCTCGTCATCACATTGAAGGGTAAATAGGTTTTAAATTTACATATTCTCAAGCAAAATACATTTTTTGTTTATTGTTTCTTTTTTGCCAAAATTAAAGGTATAAATAAATACAGTATTTCTAGCATAATATTTATTTATTTATTTGTTCGAGCATAAGTTTTCTTTTTTGCCAAAATTAAAGGTATAAATAAATACAGTATTTCTAGCATAATATTTATTTATTTATTTGTTCGAGCATAAGTATAAGTGCTCTTTAAAAAAAAAAAAAAAAAAATTTATGTGAATTTAATAAATGTTTTTTTGTTTTATCCAATTGTTTGGTCTTAAAAACATGAATCAGTTTTCATTAGTGATTTTAAAATTCGATGACAAGGATTCAGAACTTAAACTAGCAAACTCTTATTATGTAAGAGGCAATCATTCTAATCTCTTATCCTATTAGATTTATATATTTGATATCTCAGCGAAATACATATATGTATTAGCATCCCTCTGATGATGACTTAAAAAAGCAAACAAATTAACTGCACGTATCATCCATCTCCGTTTCATGCCCACAATAGATTAAAATTACAATTCAATTTATTGAATTATTTTATTTTTATTTATTTATTTAATGGATCAACGGCTATTTAAAAGCCTTTTACAAAGAATTAACAGTAATAATAATGGCGCGTTTTTATTTTTATATATAATTATGCTAAAAAAGGAAGCTTATATCCTGAATACTTATACTTATATGACATTTGTAATTTTTACTTGCTTCTATACCAGTATGAAATTCACTATTTATTCTGCTGCAATGCTGAGTTATTTGTTCAATTGATTAACAACAATACATTGTGTTTATTTAAGTTTAGACATTTTACATTACCCAGATAGCAAAGGATGCAGATACGTGCTGAAATAACATTATACGTGCAGCATATAACCGTCAGTTTACCACATTTCTTGCACATTGGTTAATTTTGCTATTTGGACAATGTACTTTTCATAGGAAAAATAAATAAATTCCTTATATTATATTAGGATTCATTATACGATTAAAATGTTGAATTATTTAATGTGTTTAGTGGTAAAAATGGTAATCAAACAAACTATCTTAGATCAAAGTTATCCCTGGTAAAAATCGGATTGTACTCAGGATGTACATAGCGGCCAAATCCCTCTTACATTACAGTTAACGCACACTTAAATACAGCTCGCTTACATTCCATTTTCACCAGGGATAAGGTTATGTTAGTTGAGTTTTTGGAGGCTGCAAGGGTGCCGCTATATTTTGTTTGTTTGTAAAAAGCTAGTTATTTGTATGGTTTTCTTGATGATTTTACTGTAATAACGAAATTCGTGCAGATTTGTACCAAGCGTGTATGTAAGAACTATATTCTAATTATTCATTATACGACACAAATTGTGACAAAAAAATGTAATGAACGTTGACAATATTTTTTTTAGGCTCTAAATTTTTGAGCCGTTCAAGAGTTAATAATTCTGACTTTTGACATTGATTCATACATATTAAGTATGAAACTAATTTCCAAAGTTTCTTAAATTCAGCTTTTAACAAAGTCAGTTTCGTTTTCTAATTTGTTTGGCTGTAATTATCAAGTATTAAAGTGGGTTTATTTCTGTACCTTGGCATCAGCATTTTTTCCTCGAAGTCGAAGAACTTCTGGATTGGCGATGACAGCAAAAACGTACATCTCCCTATTCTCTGACCTTGGAGGAGATACTCTCATACCTCCGTACAAAGGGAGAGGTTCAGATGCACTGCTTGGCATAGCGACTTTATCCCAGGAAAGGACATTGATGTAACACTGAGTTGCAAATCCCTACAAAAAAAATATATAATGAATAAGATCCGAATGAACAAGTACCTTCGATCAAGACAAATTAATCGAGTAATAAATACCTGTATATAGTCTTTTATACACATATGTGGCTGTGGCGGATTCTTGAAGACTCGCGCTCCGTTGCGCTTCGGTCTAGGAGCACCGCCTTCACTCATTTTGAATCTACAAGGAAGAAAACCATTGATAGATGGAACGCTCTTTTTTGAGCTGGCTTCGCGAAATTTCTAGCCCTTCGTTTCTCGCACGTGCCCAACTATTCGTTCATCGCGTAAGCAGTGACGACAACGTCGGCGTTCTTTAGTTTTCGACAACAATCGTCGAAATCTGAGAAACGCGACGCAAGATACCAAAATGATCGCTGGCTTGGTATTCTTACGAATAACCAACATAACCTGACAGACACAGGCGATGTACAGACCCGATCGGACACAACACTTGAAAACCTGTATGGATTTTCCGCGGGAGTTTGATGAACATTATATTTAGCGAACAGGAATAAGCCTTACCTTGTTAATGTGGTATCACGCACATTAAAAATCTGTTCAGACGAGCCTAAAAACGGCAGTGAACATTTGTGAAGCTGCTTTTTACGACAAAAGATTGGATGCTTTCCACATCACGATTCTCGCTTGTCGCTTTGGTCCACCTTTGGCCTTCTCGTTCTTCAGTCCTTCAGTCCTCCTTTTGTTTATTATTTTTCGAAGGATACGAACACTGCCCCCGGCGGCCGGTCTGTGCAGTGGCGACTGATTTATTTGTATATGTATATGTACAGTTCCCTGATGGTGTCGACACGAAATTGCACAGTCGTGTCACCGCGGGCCTGAGCACAGAGCCAGAGGAGCCAGAGTAAGGGTAAGCCCGAGAGCACAACGAAGAATCGAACGCAACGTGCGCAACGTCACGAATTAGAAGGATGCTGGTCTCTCCTTTTATTTCAATAAGGTAGACAAGGACCAAGCGACCTTCGAATTTGGTTATTCTTTTCGCGCAGGCCTATTCGCTACACATATGTACATATATGTATGCGTATACGCACGTGTGCACACTTTAATATCGTTAATAGGGAGGAAATACATTGCGCCCTCGAAAAATAACGAGACTCGCGGGCCTCGCGGACTCGACTGCCGCCTACGAATCCTATTGGATAAGAATTTAAAACAGGTTCACAAACAGTACATGAAAATTACCAACAAAGCAAGATGGCCGACATAAGCAACTGCGCGAAAATCCTCCATATGTTCTGCATATACGGGGTGAGCTTTTCGAGACCGAACAGGGAATAAGATCATATGTACATATAAATTTTCATATAGATAAAGCATCTATCGGTCGATATCGTCAATTTCTAATAGAAAATATTTAAATTAAAAATAAACTAGATATGTTTTCAA
>JAPYZR010010434.1:0-11333 GCA_030522945.1 Trichopria nigra
TCGCTTATTTTATACCTAGAAACGGTAAAAAAATTTTGGAGCGATTTAAAAATGTCGAAAAAAAAAAGTGTTCGGTTTGTAAAAGAATGTCTCATATATACAACGTGCGGCCGCTTTCTGCCGTTTGCGCAAAACACGCCATCTGTTATCGTTCCTGTAATACAATACCCGCGAAAATTTGAAATCAATTTCTAATCAAGATCTTTTTCCACTGTTTTCTAGGTACATGTTACATAGGTATGACTGTTCGTGTGTCTCCTGTGTGACGTATCATGAAATAATTGTTCCGTTCTTCTTCCCTTCCAATAGTTGAAATTGTAAGGTTAAATTGGAGGAAAAACGTTTCCGGCCGCGAGGCTCTACACTTATGGCGTGCGTTTACTCAACCACGTACGCGGCGGCCATTTTGTTTTCAATCGCCACCAAAAAAATTGTATACAGTCTTCGATGTCTATTTAATAAAGTACCTCCAATACAATTTTCATTTCTTTAGTTGTGAACCCTAAACAAAATCTTGAAATGAGATTACTTTTCGACGCTCTAGAGTGGTTTTCCCCCATAAGTTTATAAATTTGATGTGTCAATTCACATTTGCTCCGTACATATATCCACACAATTGCATTAATAGTACATGAAGATGAAATGTATTAATGATGTCTATTCCTATTTCCATATAGGTTAATGTGTTTCCGTTTACATGTTTGGTGTTATAAAATTGAAAATGAACATTGTCAAAATTTCTCTCCACCATAGGTTTGACGACATATTGCCTTAAGATATAACGAGGAATTTAACATGTCAAAATAACATCCCAAAAACTTGCGAAAATTTTTCTTGGCCCCCTCCCCGTCCATTTTAGTATTTATATATCCGAAAATCTAATGAGATCTAGGATCAGCCGAAACAGATATTTGAAAAAAAATGGGAGGTTGTGCCCCTGCGGTGTCCGGCCGCCAACTCCACCGGCTGCTCCGACCCTTGGACTCACCGCGCGCTTCGCTCGCAAATTTTGTCACTAAATTCAGAAAGATATGAAAGTTTATCAAGAAAACGTTTTTTGTCCCCCCCCCCCCCCCCTCGCCCCGTCCCTTCATTTTCATATTTGAAAAAATTAGGGCGTTTGCCCCTGCGGCCTTCGGCCGCCAACTCCACTGGGTGCTCCGCCTCCTGGACTCACCGCGGGCTTTGCTCGAAAGCTTTGTCACTAAATTCAGAAAGATATGAAAGTTTATCAAGAAAATGTTTTTGCCCCCCCCCCCCTCCGGTCATTTTAGTATTTAATATCCGAAAATCTAATCAGATCTGGGTTCAGCCGAAACAGTTATTTGACAAAAATGGGGGGGTTTGCCCATGCGGCCTTCAGCCGCCAACTTCACAGGGTGCTCCGCCTCCTGGACTCACCGCAGGCTTTGCTCGCAATTTTTGTCACTAAATTCAGAAAGATATGAACAGAAAGATATGAAAGTTTATCAAGAAAATCCGAAAATCCAATCAGATCTAGGTTCAGCCGAAACAGGTTGTGCCCCTGCGGCCTTCGGCCGCCAACTCCACCTGGGGCTCCGCCTCCTTGACCTTCGTCGCGCTTCTCTCGCAAGTTTTATCACTAAATTCAAAAAGATATGGAAGTTCGTGTGCTAGAGCTCGTCAAAATTACATCGCAAAAAACGGTTTTTCGAATTCCCCACTCTACTGTGTATGGATCTTTCTTTCCTTACAAAAAATTTAGTTTAAAACAAAGAAAAAGTTTATTGCTAGTAATCAATTACATGTCTTCTGTGGGTTCCACGACAAATTTGGGAACGAACAATTTCGTCGTATACATAATATGGAGATCTCAACGACGCGTTCTTACAAAAATGTTACACTAGATTGCCACCCTCACTACAAATAATAAAACCCTCTCCATTCACACCAGGAATATTCTTTTACAATATTTCCGCACTGACCTTTGGTTTTCTTTGATTAATTTTTTTTACACGCGACCTCGCTACCACTTCGTCACCTGATTCCAGTATTCTCGTTGTATTTACATCTTGGACTTGCCAGATTTCAATTGAAATTTCTTCTGTAATAAATAACTAGCCTGCATCACGATTCGACAAGTACCCTGATGACAACCAGGATAGGTCTCTTAGCGGTTGATTAACGAGCCTGATTTTGCTCTTCCAAGGGTGGTGATTCAATATTTGGAAATTCGTATCGACCACTAATTGCTGGATCCCTGTGCAATTTTCGAAGTTACTCTTCCTTGAATCTACTCAAGCCAATTGAGTTAACTGAGTCAGCTGATGATCGCGTTAATTGAATTCCAAGTTCTTTGACTGATTTTATTCGATGAAATAATTAAATAATTAAAGGATTTGAATTCTTAGTCCTCTAACTGATTTTATTTTACTGACTGATTGTTTGAATAATTGGCTGAATGAATAACCAATTAACTGATTAGCCGATTAACCGAGGAAGCACAATAGGGACTCGCTGACTCTTTCGTTCGATCCGTTGGTCAACCGACCCATATCACCAATGGAAAATATTATTGACGAGTGAAGGACCCAAACGGTTCCCTTCACCGTCCCGACTCGACTGATTATTGCGATGCGGGATGTATAAGCCTTTTGTTTCACACGTTGCACACACGCACGTACACCGTTCGAACAATACTAACATTTGTATCATCGGCCTCGTTCAAACAATCACGCTGCCTTGAAACTTGCATAGGACGCAACGAATCGCCAATAACCTACGTAATGCTATTCGCCACGGATGGCTGGCGCTGCCAACCCTAATTGCACGCAACATTACCCAGCTAGCACGAAATGAAGGCATTTTGACGTCATTTTACAGTTCATGTTTGCTGGGTATCGCCTATGGCGCGAAATTCAAATGGTCAGGAGGGAACCGTACAACTACTTCATGGTTATATTCCAAAAACTAATCAGTTCTAAGTTAAGCCAGGGCATATCCAAAAACAGTACATACGTACGTACAGAGTAACGGACAAAGATTTTTTTATTACATTTTTGGGTTCCTTATGGTCTGAAATGTGGACATTTGATGAAAAAATAGGTGGTAATTTTTTTTTTGCTAGGGTGACCAAATTCAATACTTCTTCCGACCTACGGCGCGGGTCGAAGTAGTAAAGTCAGTCATTTTTTCCTTTCACATTTTAAACCAGACCTCCCTTCCTGGCCCTAAAATCGGGAAAAAATCTTTTTGGACACTTAGTTGATCTTCCGATCGATGTGTTTCAGTTGTTAGTGTATCGGATTTGGTGTATAGAGGTCCCAATCCTTATCTAATAGGATTGGGACCTCAATTCTTGTATCCCACCGAATCACCAAGTTCCTCTTTAGTGTCCTATTACACATGCGCCGTACATTTCTACGCACGATACGCATGGGATGCAACCACTGATATAGATAATATATATGTCGCATCGAAGTCTTCGAGAGGACATCACAACACAATTGGACTCAACGAACAATCTCTCACGTCCGACCACGCTTAATGCTTGCCAAACATAAACTGCCGTTCCATGTTCCATCCTTCGATCTTTCCCGAAAAACCAAAACGACTTCCTGGATCCTGGCGCCTTTGTTTACAATAACAATAATAACAGAACTCGTTGAAATTAATGTAGTTCTTGGAACGCTACGCTATAAGGGAAACAAATAAACTCCAACAATGCGACATATATATCGGTGGATGCAACTCGATTGTTTCAATAGTAGGGGAAAGAGGGAGAGGCAAAATATCGCATAATGGGAGGGTCTGATATGGTCTTTCTTGTACACAACTTCATACCAATTTTTTTCTGTACAATTCAACTGTAGTAGATCGGGTTATGTCTGGAATTGTTACTTTTATCACACATTTGGAATGAACGTACAATCTTGAAAAAACTTGTACGTTTATTATTTATACAATTTCTGTCGAATAAGATCTTTTAAAATATCACTTATTACAGTTGGCCATGTCGAAGTCTATATCTAATTTATATTTCTATTCAAATATATTATTGTTTCCTGTTGTCCAAATCTACATTCTCTCCTCCATCTTTCCTACTTTGATCTTCTACGCAGCGGGAATTGAGACAATTTGGACGTTCCTGAAGCGTTGCGAGCGTACCATTTTTTTGAAATGTGCCGACGGAAACACGAAGTTATACGAAAATAAATGTTCGTGAATTTTCGAGAGTAATCGAGCACATTCGGGTGATTTCGACTTCAGCTACATTGTAAACTCAACTTGTATTATTTTCTGTTCTTTAATTACAATTATATAAAGTAAAACTTCGCTCACTTAAATAGGATCTAGCCAGAGTTTCCCCTTAAATCCCGTATATACTTGACTATCCAGTGGCATCCTCCCCACCCAATGTGTTGAGTATCGCATGCGCAGTAAAGCAGTAATATATCCCCTCTGAAGGTGAGTGCGGGTAGTGGGGGTAATGAGAGAGGAAGAAAACGTTCAAGGAACGAGGTTACAGCGTTCCAGTATAGACGATACTTTACTACCCAGTAAACGAAAAAGTATTGAGATTTCAAAAATAGGATTGAGAACAATGAAGAAGCATTCAAAAGTATTCATTTGTTTTTGATCGTGAATACTGTTTACTGGGTATATTGCACGGATAACAATTTTCGTGGCGTCACACGGTGCCACAGAACCTGTAAAATAAGCATAGCAACACTTGTAACAGTTGTGAAGACACCTGAATTTCTCTTGACGGTTACGTGACGATCACTGGAAAATCAAGTTACTGCAAGTCTATTTCGCGGTATGTCGCCTTAGATTACTACGTTATCCCAGTATAAAAGTGTTTTTCTATATACATTCTTTTTATAAACGTGGTTGGCTAGGGTGCTAAAAGTAGCCCTGAGCAATGTGCATTAAAGGGGAGGGAATCCGGTGGAAGAAATTAACTTTTCCAACTTGGGTAATTGCGCTAATGCCCCTTTCGTGTCATATCTGTGTGAAAAGTTGAATTGTGTGTGGTCCTTTTATCCGCACAATTAGACATTATTCTGTGGTCTGCTGTGATCCGCGCTCTCTATCGGCACAACACTCAATACACTCACCGACACAACACTGATAGGACACTACCATATTACATAACTTGAAAGGCTATTCCATCCAGTGAATTCCCACCTATTAAGGCAGATTGAGCAGAACTATACCGGGCTGCTGGAGTTCGATCTCATTACTTAATTCTTACTTCGCGGTTGGAATCAAAGAGCATTGTTTTATTCACTTCTAAACAATGGAGGCTACATTACACGAACAACGGTTGTCGATCAATTTTGCTAACTACGTGAAACACGCGTATAACATACAGTGGAACTCGAAATCTCGGAGGACAAGTCGGCGGCGGGTATAACAATCGTACCGTGACGCACGGTTAAGCGACTAATGACGTCACTCGTATACATACCCAACGACCTATCGACACTGAGGCGAGGTATACGATAGCGGTTGAGTTAGCAACAAGTCCGCCCACTGCCCGCAAGCGCTATACTCAAGTCCAGTTCATTTTTTAACGTCTGACCAATATGGTCGAGAGAGCCGCGATAACTTATAAGCATCGTAAGTGTATCAATAAGGATCAACATCAGTATCGTCGCCCTTCAAATGGGAATTTAATTGGCCTACTTCCTTCGTCAAGAGCTGAAATATTACGACATCCTAATTTCGGCTTCACGCCATTACATCCGACTAATATAACTTAATATCATAGTAATCATAGAGAGCGTTGAAGCAACCCAGAATATTCATAATGATCATGTAATCATATGTAAGATTGACGACAAAATGGCGGCTGAACGTCGCGTACGTTCCACGTGCTATAAATGAGTCCTAATCGTTTATTACCAAGAATTGACGATAATTTTTATGACTCGATTCTACGAAGCAGAGTAGTAGGTTTTTGAAGATTTAGCTACCGAGGGTATCGGGATATATAACTGGCGAGCAGTATGCGTAGATGCGGAGACGCCACGTCACAATAAAGGTTAGGACTACCGAGACGACCGAGACCGCGCGGCTCAGTCTTGAAAAGGTCTTGCGCCTCTTGCGGCCAGCGACAAGCAGGCCGACGCTATTTCCGGTTTCCTCCTGACTTGGGTCAATCCATTGGGGAAGAGCCCTCACGCCTCGTTAACGACGAGGTCGGGCGCTTGTGCAAGTATAGTGAGTCCACGCCTGAATCGCCTGAATCCAACGAATTCCTTTTCTTTGTTCGCTATCATGCCACGACATGCTTTTTATTCTGGGCCGGACACGACGTCGCGCCTCGAAGTAAAGCGATCCAGCGTGTCGATAAACAAGATTTTTCCTTCCGCCCCCACCCCTCTCTTTATCGGTCTCTCTCTCTCTCTCTCTGCCCCTCGCTCCACCAGCAGACCATGTTCCCGTTCGCTCCATCATATCTCGACCGCGCGCCCGTTCGCGACACGTTTGTCTCTCTTTCAATCATCTTGCTCAGTTTCGCGCTCAAGCTCGTGTGCTCTTTCTCGCTTGCTCTCTAGAATCCGTTCATTCCCCTTCCGCCATTTTATGCTACAGACGGTGAACTATCTCCGAAGTGTTACGCGGAGGGAGCTGTCAATTCCTCTTGGCCAATTTCTAACTCCTCACGAATCCTACATTACTTAGGGTTATCTTTTTTGCGCGCGAACGAGTTGGCGTTTACTACCAACATAGAGCAGCTGTACGTCGTACAAATGTTTTCGCGGGTGCATGTGCATAAAGTCTGTATAAGGTAGTTAGTAAAAATAGTGGCACATGATGATTTGTCTTTGGTGAATTCAAGGCTGTTCTTATTTTGTACCAAGGAATCGGTTTTTCGGCATGGTTGATCAAATTATCTGGGATCAACCTGATATAGGGCCCTTGGTTGAAATGATTACGGCATTTCTTTAGTGCAGCGATGGATTTGTGCTTACATCTTGTTATTTTCTTCCGCAGTAATACGGTATGGTCTACATATTCTTCTGACATGCTGATATCATGCTAAGAGGAAGCAGACCTGTGTCAGCAAGATCGAGATGTGGCAGCTGCTGAAAAGATGAGGTTCTCAGCAGTACAAGAGGATAGCTTCGGGGTTGGCTTGGGGCAGGAAAGAGTCCCCGATGATGCGGATGCTAGTATGATGGCTGCCACCGGCGATTTAGAACCCGAAAGTGTTGTTGCACCTGAGGAAGGCTCCATGATTTCCAATCTTCCGCTATTATTCGCCAATGGATATCCCACATCTTTAGAAAAAATCAAACTGGTATGTTGGTTTTATATAGAAATGGCAGATGAAAACATCAAAGTATGCAAGGTGTCTCGAAGATATTACATTGAAAATCACATTCTTTTTAAAATAGCCCGAGTTGGAGCGCTTTATAAACTTCATGGTGCAGTGCTCCTTAGGACATGATACCGTGGAGGTAATCAGCGAGCCGCTTTGGTGGCCTAAGGAAGTGAAGTTTTCTAATCCAATTGTCAGACCTAAGAAGGTCAATGATGTGAGTATACCTGTTTCATATTAAATGCAAAGATTAAAGATTATGTTCTTGTTTAATATAAAATATCAATATTGTACAGATCTTATATTTATTTTTTTTATTTTAAGTCTAAAATATTTTAATAAATACATATTTTAAAATAAGTATTTCGTAATGATAATTATATTCTAGCTGTAAGGAAGGCTACCCTGGTGAAAAAATGGATAGAATCGTATAGAATCGGATACCAATTCTATCCGGATTTTAAAGAAACGGATAGAAATGGATACATTTTCTATACATTTCTATCCGTTTCTTTAAAATCCGGATAGAATTTGAATTCAATTCTATACGATTCTATCCACTTTCTTACCAGGGATATACTCTTAAAATATAATTAATTTATTTATAATGTTACACATCGGAAAATTTTAAATAATTTTTATTGCACTAAAAAATTTATTTTTTGGATTGTTATATTCAGAAGTTTCTAAAGACTAAAACTACAAAACATTGTACATTTTTTAAACAAATTTGAGTTTATAGAAGCTACCATGAAAGTAAAACTGAGTGATGGCTTGAATTTTGAATTTGACATTAAGTGTTTCAT
This sequence comes from Trichopria nigra, assembly GCA_030522945.1. Lineage (NCBI taxonomy): Eukaryota > Metazoa > Arthropoda > Insecta > Hymenoptera > Diapriidae > Trichopria > Trichopria nigra. Next base: position 8,101 of record JAPYZR010010434.1, read on the forward strand.
TGAAATGATGGTAAATGTCCCAGTATTCGAATAAAAATGGGTTCTTAGCTATTAATAAGCAAAATTTTAATCATACTGGAAATCTAATACATATAATTAAATATTATTTATCTTTAAATTCTAGAATAAATGTTTTACACATTTTATTCAGCATGTTCGACAGGGTTATCCATTTCTTAAGCTTTCAGCTACTGAAAAATTTTTCTTAGTACAATAGGCTCTGCATTTGCTTTCAATTCCTCACAAGCCATCATTCTTTCGACAAATCCTAAATTTTTTACTGGAGGGCTAGCCATTATTCAAATTCTGCACGTAGTCAATTGTTCTCAACTGAGAAGATTACTAGTCATTATTTTCTGCTCACAGCCTTACATGAAAACTAAATTAGTATCATAATTCACTTCCACACATACCTTCAACAGCATCACTTGTTTTTCATCGACAAACTTTGTGCAATAGAATATGGTAATTGCATGGTTTTTTACGCAGCATTTGTACAATCCTCAAAAAAAAATATCGCTGAAATTGGTTAAAAATTAAATGAGGATTATAATGGTGTTTCCTCAATTTGTCTCAATCACTACAATTTTCAACATTATTTGTGATAAAAAGAAATTTGTGAAATCGATGTAGAATTGATTAAGAAATAGAATTTAATTGCATTTCATCAGTTACTACATTATTTTTTCAAAATAGATCACCTTGAGAGGTTACGTATTCTGCATTAGTAACAGAAACCTTACAAAATGTTGAATATCAGGAAAATTAATTTTTAGGGTGACGTCACCTTTCAATATGTTAACATCTTTCTGAGTATTAATCAGAGTGAAAAGTTGATTTAGTTAACACTGGTAAAATGTTTGTATGAGTATTTTAAATATTTTAAGTATTTTGAACGAATGACTAGAATGTTCATTTTGAATTGATCCTTCTTCTTACATTGACATTCACTAGAGCATTTCAGATTAAGCACTTATACTAATTGCAATATACTTGAAACTATGTTAATTTGATTTGGCAATGCCAGCGCATCCCTAATAACAAAATTGACCCTTATGCAAGACTTATGCTGAAATAATGGTCATATGCTGCACCTATGATGTTGCTTTGGTATATTTCAGCACTGTTCCCAGTAAACTAAGAGGAATTGAAAGGTATTGGCCAATTCCAAAATGTACAGAAAAGGAATGCAAGTAAAGTGAAAGGAATTCACTTTAATTCGTTTGAATTCCTTTTTTGTACATTTTAGGATTTTAGAATTAGCCAATACCTTTCAATTCCTTTTCTTTTACTGGGTTTGCTGTCTGGAGTATAGGAATAAAGTATAATAATCGTGTGCAATATCTATATTTACTTTTTACAGATATAGTATATAATATTGGACCACATGTAGTACCAGTACTGGTTATGTGTAAAAATACTATGTGCTGCCAAATAATAATAATAATTTTTTGGACATAGTCTTCAAAGTATACGTAATAACATGTAGCTTACTACAATATGACCACTTTAAGGTGGTTCTAAAGTAGAGCAGTTCCCGACATAACCTCAAAACAGGAAAAGTATAAATAAATAAGGATTGAAACATTTTTTCAAAATTTGGGCTTTGGAAGGGTGATTCTACATACCATATACAATCTTTAAAAAAATATAGATGAAATTGGTTCAAAATTAAACGAGAATTATCCAAAATAAATTATTTTCTCTTGTCAGCACCTAAAATAATTTATTTCGTTTAATTTTGAACCAATTTCAGCGATATTTTTTTAAGGATTGTATGTTATAACAAATTACATTTTCCATTTTAAAAATTTGGTGTTGAGTTGAATTTAATTTAATTTTCAACGAATTTCCATTTCTGTACTATTTTATTTGCGCCTAATCTACATCCGCTTGCGAAATGTCTTAAATCCCGTTCGTTTTTTAATTGTGCTCTATTTTTGATTAAGAATTGTATTTTTCATATTGGAAGAAAAGTTGTAATTAGGTTGCATATTTTGCCTAAAATTAATTCCAAAATATTCCTACAGTTTTTCGAGCGTTACAATGAGTATTTCATAAAAAATCCGAAGCAATTGATAATAAGGATGACTATACAGTTGCGCTCCTGAAGTTCGGATCGTTCAAGTTGAACGAAAATTTGAAAAAACAAATGATTTCTTTTTAATTACGATGAATTTCGAATTTTCGATCATACAATGTAGTCCACATATCGAATATGTGATTGACATGAAATTATTATTACGAGATTTTTAAAACAACGAACGAAAATTTTTATTGTCCAAAATTCAGGCACATATACAGTTCTATTCGAACTGTATACGATTCAGTAATCATGTTTGATGTGTATTTCTCCTTTTTATCAAAATTACTTCTTTAACAGTAAGGCAAACAATTATTTATTGTTATACTAGGGGATATCCAAGAATATAACTGTAAAAATTTAGTCACATCCTCTAAACAGTACAGTAAATCCTCGCTGTATTGGCGTCTCGTTGTATTGGCGCGATGAAGTCCCGCTGTATTGGTATTTCTCGGAATCCCTTTATCCCCAACACGCCGTAAGTACGTACAAAGCTTAATAGGTCTGATACTTGTACCGGTCATACACATTTAATATAAATTAATATTAGTTTTAAGTCAAATATTTGAACCGGTCATACACATTTAATGTAAATTAATATTAGTTTTAAGTCAAATATTTTATCTGAAATGAAATTTAATCAAATACAGTTCCTTCGCATACACCTTATTAGGTATATGAATGGTAGAACCGGTCACGAATCTTTAATTGCATGCTAATATTAGTTTTAACTTAAGGTGGTTCTAAAGTAGAAATCTTTTAATTGGGAATCAATGTCATATATATTTTGTTGGGGATTGTATATGATGTGTAGAATCACCCTTCCAAAGCCTGAATTTTGAAATAATGTTTCAATCCTGTTTTATTTATACTTTTCCTGTTTTGAAGTTAGGTCGGTAACTGTTCTACTTTAGAACCCCCTTAACCCCCTTAAGGTGGTTCTAAAGTAGAGCAGTTACCGACCTAACCTCGAAATACGAAAAATGTAGATTATAAATGATTGAAAAGTTTTTTAAAAATTTGGGCTTTTGAAGGGTGATTTGACATGACGTATAAGGTTCCTCAACAAAATTCCACTAAAAATAATGAAAAATTCAGTGAACATTTTTGGAAATAAATTATTTTTCCATACCTACCTCAAAAATAATTT
>JAPYZR010010436.1:0-17676 GCA_030522945.1 Trichopria nigra
GGATATATTCCAAAAACTAATCAGTTCTAAGTTAGGCCAGGGCATATCCAAAAACAGTTTGTGAAAGCATTTCTGTTGATTCGTTCGTGAGTTACAGCGAGTACAAATTTAGCGTAACGAACGTACGTACAGACTAACGGAAAAAAAAAATTTTTTTATTGCATTTTTGGGTTCCTTATGGTCTGAAAGTGGACATTTGATGAAAAAATAGGGGGTAGTTTTTTTTGGCAGGGGCACCAAATTTAATACTTCTTCCGACCTACGGTGCGGGTCGAAGTAATAATAGAAATTCAGCTATATATTAGATATTTATACGTAAAAATAATTTTTCAGGTATCAGAAGTCCCGCCGGAAGAAAAAGGGTCGTCGACATTTAAAATGTTAGACCCCCTTCATATGAAAGCATTAATATGGAAAAACTTTTTGTGGATGTGGCGCAATGTTGGGTAAGTGACTGTTTAAATATAGCGTTCCATGTGATAGAGACACTTGAAGTTGGGTTCAAATTTATAAACATAAACACGGTCAATATACGGAAAGTTTTAAAGGAATCTCATTAATTACCAAACCACTGGTTTCATTAACGAATGATTTCGAACGACTTTTTTCATTCGTGAATTTTTAACAATCAACTAGTTACTTTTATTACAATCGATTCTGCCAGGATCTATATCGAACACTTACTTGAGTTCAGTGGTGCATTTCTAGAATTGTGGTGCATTTTGAATTTTTGATAACATTCGCACATCATTGAAAGTTCATTGCGACGAAACGTGTCTGATTAAGTGATCTATATATCTATACATATAGCTTATTATAGTAATTACCATCAGACGCTTATTCGGTCCCCTCCTTATGTATTGCTAAATCCTAGCGAAATACTTTAAAATCACTCGAAAATCTTAATGTAAGCGACTAAGAAGACTATAGCAACAGGAGGTCTAACAAGGGTAGTGGTGATACAAGATATAGGCCGGGTCCCGAGACCTTAGTTTGAGCGAAATCAGAAACCACTCGATTGCAATTTCTACCCCTCCCATGTCTAGTCCGCATTTTTTACATATTCATATCCCACCACCATCCTTGTTGGACGTTCATAAATCAAATCAAAACTTCAATTATACCAATTAAAAAATCCTGCTTAATCACATCATAGTATTTAATCAAATTGTGAAATTGCGTTTTTATATAAATAAAACATTTATATTTATTGAACGAGTGTTGAATATTTAAAACTATTTTTATTCATAATAAATATAAACTTTTCAGAATGATGCTCTTTATAATTGGACTGCCCGTTGCACAAATTATTCTTTTCTGTTTTTCAATTGGAAAAGATCCTGTGGGATTGAAAATGGCAATAGTAAACCACGAATTGAATAACAGTATGGATATTTGTATGCCACCAATTGGATGCGATAGGACATTCTTGAGCTGCAGATATTTGCAACACCTAGAAAAACGAACGATTAAATATTTACATTACGATACAGAAGACAAAGCAAGACATGCTGTTGAAAAAGGCTGGGCTTGGGCTGGCATGCTTTTTCCTCAAAACTATTCCGAATCATTAATTGCACGAATAGATGAAGGAAGGGATGCTGATGAATGGAGTATTGAATCCTCCGATATTCAAGTATTCATGGATTCGTCAAGTAAGCGTACACAATTTATTTAGTTACCATATAATATATAAGTAGTAATAAAGTGGCCTAGCATTAAAACACTTCTATTTGGCTCGCATGCAGTCTTCAAAGTCAATATATGTATAAAAAATGTTTGACGCTCTAAAGTTTTTATAAACAGAAGAACGCTAACCTCAATTTCGTAAGCGAACCCGATGTTTCTGGTTCAAAATTTTTAATTTTATTTACATTTCATTTCACAACTCCGGACAAAAGTTGATAGCAGTCATAAATTGTCATAAATTTGAATACGCGCGGCATCCCCATTCCGAGGATTCCTATTCTTTAAATTTTCATTTACTGAATCACGGTAAAAGTAGTACAAGGAGATACATGTATGGACAGTTAGTGAACTTTAATTAAGCTCTAATACCACAGCTGTTCTCGGTAAAGTGATTGATGTCTACCCGTAGAATCATATCAATCGCACGTTAGTTCAAAATAGGTACCTACTTCAAGCTAAGACAATACCCCTGTTCGCCTTTAAGATAAACAGAAATGAAAGTGCGAATATTAAATGTCTACAGAAAACCGTTACTGATTAACTCTGCCAGTCAAAATTTTGAAGCTAATAGCTTAAATTCACTATCATAGCAGAATATTTAAATGAAATCATTCAAATTCTTTATTGATAATTTTAACAATTAAAATTCTATTTTCGACTAGTCGTCAACAATATATTATAATTACAATTTGTGTAAGAAAATAAATGCCTATATGTATATGCTTAAGTTAAACGAAAGCATTTATTTGTGAAACTACTTATAATTTCAGATCAGCAAATCTCTATGCTCCTACAGCGTGACATTTACAATTCTTTTAGCGAGTTTTTGAAAGACATCACAACCTCTTGTAATTTAAGCGAATCGTTAACTAAATTACCAGTCTCAGTAAGTATAAATAAAAGTACAGAAATAAATCAATAATTTTTATAATTCATCGTGTTATTTTTTATTAATTTCTGTGCAGCTTAAAGATCCTGTTTACGGGCCTCGGGAACCAAACTTTACAGATTTTGCAGCTCCAGGAGTTATCCTTACGTAAGAAATATAAAAACAAAATATAGACAAAGAAAATTTTATTATTTCTTCCCCGTTCACTCTCTACATTGGAATGTCCTTCGAGCTTTTATCTTCTGTGTTATTTTTTATACTCTTCCTTTTTTGTCTTTGCCTTCGTTATGTATCTATATACATTCACTATCTTTGGCCTAGAGATATTTTTCTTATTGTGCGTCCTTCATAGCTCGCCCATACCCACATCGCTCTTTCACTGAACAATGATCATACATTAATTATTTTTATATTGTACGATTAACGAATGAAAAAATAACAAATTATCTTCATTTTGTTGTTTTTAAACACACTTCTCTCATCCTAATTTTCTAATTATTATTCTTTTCTATTTCAGAATACTCTTCTTTTTATCAGTTGCTCTGACTTCTGGTGCAATGTTGCTCGAAAGAAACGAAGGATTACTTGAAAGAAGTTTAGTTTCTGGTTAGTATATTTTATAAAATATACAGGACATTATTCATTTAGAATATTATTTAAGATACAGTGAACACACGTGCATATCTTTTTTTTATATATATAATTATGAATAAATTTTATTGAGAGGAATTAAGTTGCTCATTCTATAATATAATAATTATTTTGTCATTACAGGTGTTACGGGAACAGAAATTCTTTTTGGGCAAGTCGTGACACAATTTGTCGTGATGTGTTGGCAAACAGTGATGGTCCTTATTGTTGCATTTGCAGTATTTAAAGTGACATGTGAAGGTGACATGGTTTGGGTCACGGTTCTCACTGTCCTCACTGGATTTTGCGGAATGTGCTTTGGTAATTTCAAGTTAAAGTTGCTCAATCTAGTTATAGTATAATATAATAAGTATATCTAAATCATCGTTTTTGGAATTTTTGATATATCTAAGGTACAGTTTGAAGACTCGTGTATAGTTTGGGGACTATGGTATTATACAATATGGAATATAAAGCTGTTTCAGTTAGGTTAGTTTTTAAGCGAGGGGGATCCGGTAGGCATGCTGCCCCCAATCTCCCCTCTCCGGCCCCTTTGGGCACGAGAATTGGGGATTCCCCGTTGCTTCGTATCGTCTTACTGGGATGTCCTCGAACTATACCTACACTGTAGTATTATACTAGAGTCCGTAAAAATTTGGTTAAAATTTATATATATAAATAATTATAATAAGGTAAACGTACAGATGACTGCGCATATGAACCTAAAGCCTAAAGCTGGACAGAATAAACAATTTTGACATTTGTCTATAGAGCAAGGTATAGGGAACACTGATTGGGTTGTCCAGCTGTATAGGTTCATGTTCATCCATTGATACGTTTACCTTAATATATCTTCCATCTATTTATTAAAAATAAATCTTCTTAATAATTTAAAATTTGCGAAAAAACTACTTTAAGGTTTTGAAAATTGCACTGCAGACATCGTAGTGATAAAGTTTAATAATGATTATACTAAAATTTCAGGTTTCGTCATTGCTTGTTCTTGTGAAAATGAAAGAAGTGCAACTTATTTAGCAATGGGATCATTTCTGCCAATTGTGATGCTTTGTGGCATTATTTGGCCAATTGAAGGCATGCATCCTATTCCAAAATATATTAGTTTCCTCTTGCCGTTAACGAAAAGCACGGAATCTTTTCGTGCAATGGTCGCAAGAGGCTGGTCGATAGATGAACCAACAGTGTACCAAGGCTTTATTGCGACATTCGTCTGGATATGCATATTCCTCACTCTTGCTATACTTCTACTCAAATTCAAAAAAGGTTGAATTGAAACGTATCGTTTTCCTAGATGAAAATCTGAATGAACGAGGGAATGGAATGAGGCACCAAATTAATCTTCAATTGCCATTTAAGTGTACGTGAACTGTAATATAATAGTGTAATTTGAAACAATGTACCCTCTTCTTATATGATTTTTACTTGGGTTATTATATAGAATAATCAAAATTATTGGCAACTTAGCAAATATTGGATGTGATATACGATACCAAGAAATTTCAAAACTCGACAGTATTTTTGAATATTATGTAAATTACATGTGGTGTAGAACGCTATTTAGGGGATTAGAGTTAAGTCGAGTATTATTTCGCGTTAATCACAGATGAAAATTATCTCTGAATTTCCCAGCATACGAATAAGAATTAAAATTCCAAAAATGTAAGTGGAATTAAAACCGGTATCAATGTCGCCATTGGATGATAACGACTATAACCTCGTTTCTCTATACTGCCGGTTTAAAATCCATTAAATTCAATATTTGAAACTTTAAGTCTATTTCGTTTACAGAGATTGTACTGCTAATGTTAACTTTCTTCGATTGTATACATACATTTTGTGTAACGCGATATAAGAGGTATAATTGTGCTGATAAAAAATGAAATTTTTATATAAAACAAAAGACTTGCATAAATATATATATATACATTTTCCCATTGTTTACAATCTCAACAGTTAATTGTAAAACAAGTGTACATACAAAAATTTTACTGGTTAATAAAATATAATTTTAAGAAAGTTATACCTTTCTTATTTAACATTTTTTAACCTGAATCCAAATCCGTTTTCGGAATTTATCAGCATTCTGCAACTTTTACTCATTCGTCTTTCATAACTTTATGCGAATGGAAATGGGAAAATTAAGACCTTTCAAAAAAAAAAAAACACACACATTTTAAATTTTAATTGCAAAGCAATATAATAGTAGTATATTATACACCAAAGGGGTGCAAGCATTCATAACTCGTGTCACACACCATCATATACCCGTAACGAAATATCCCTCTACCCCGTAGCATATATACGATATTTTATATACACACACGATTAAACGTAAGTATTATTCCCCGCTGACATCACTTCATTATTTTACCTAGGGAGTAGACGTAAATTTCTATTCCAATAACTTATACGTCACACGAACATACGCCAAGAGATATGAATATATGGGCCATTATCGTGCGCGTGCTATATAAATAATAATTGCATACCAATAAATGTGTTTTTGTCTTTGCCGTTTTTTAATAATAAATAAATCGAAAGTTCTTGCAACGAAGATATATAGACGCTTGTATATATAGAAGCGCGAGATTACGTTATAAACAGTATAGTGGCATGAATTTCTTATGCCTTCAATAAAAGACACCCTTCCCTATATATATGTATAAGTATTAAACTATCATAGGGTCTCAAATGTCAATGTTACACTGTGCCAGAGATTAATCTCTGCCGATAGTAATCTGCTGATTTTAAAAATAAGTAATATTCAATTTTATTCAAAAATTATATTTTGAATTCATATGATAATTGATTGATTTTCATTAAGTATACCATGAAACTTACGCTGCTTATAATGTTGTATGAAACATTTAACGAAAAATGTCCATGGAGAAAAGTTAATTGTATAAGAATTTATGAAATGTTATCAGATAAAATTATTTATTGTATGTATTGTAGGGTAATTACTTCGACCCGCACCGTATAGGTCGGAAGAAGTATTGAATTGGCAAAAAAAAATTACCCCCTATTTTTTCATCAAATGTCCACATTTCAGACCATAAGAAACCCAAAAATGCAATAAAAAAATGTTTGTCCGTTAGTCTGTACTTACATACGTACGTTACATATATATTGTTATTATTGTTTATTATTGTTTTGGATCATTTTGTCCCAAACAATAAGTACAGTGACCCCATCAGCAAACAATCACAGAAGTTATGTCACAGTTATGTAACAGTTACATTAAAATGTCGCCTCAAAATTGTCACAGTTACATAACGGTGATTGTGACGTAATTGCTATGTAACTATTACGTCACAATCACTGTTATGTAACTGTGACATAACTTCTGTGATTGTTTGCTGGGACCGTTACATATTCAATTTTGAAGTTTACGTACGTACGTTCGTTACGCTAAATTTGTACGCGCTGTAACTCACGAACGAATGAACAGAAATGCTTTCATAAACAGTTTTTGGATATGCCCTGGCCTAACTTAGAACTGATTAGTTTTTGGAATATATCCACCAGGTGGTAGAGTAGGGGAACTCGAAAAACCGTTTTTTTGCGATGTAATTTTGACACGAGCAAATTGACAGAAAAGCTTTAATAATCTCTTGTTTGATTTGTCTAAGCCCAACTTAGATCAGATAACAATCTGAAATATATCCTTCAAGCAATAGAGGAGGGGGAATGAAAAACCATCTGGGGTTGGCGGCCGAAGGCCGCAGGGGCGAAGCCCCTAGTTATTAATTCAAAAAATAATTGTGTATAATAAGTAGTGATTGGTTGTTTGTTCGATAAATACAAATTTAATGAAAAAATAAACAAATAAATAAAAAATAAAAATGATTGAACATGAAAGAAGTAGTATTCGAACTTTAGAACCTTTATAGCTGTAGTTTACGTGTAATTCTGTAAATAAATTGATTTTAATTATTTTACGATCATTAAATATCAAGTACATAGTTCGAAATAACAAAAAAAAGTAACTACATATCATTATTTCACAGCTTTTACGCTATTGGTCGATTGATGTATAGTGTAAATTCATTGGTTCGTATAGCTATAACATTATTTATAGAAGCACGTTTCTATATTGTTGCATGGTCCGTGCGCACAGCTCGCTCCGCGACCGTTGGGACCGTTGGGACGCCACCCTCATGATGTATAGTGAGATAAGTACATACACATATATGTATACTGCATATGAAATTACGAGAGAGAAAAGTCTTGATCCGCCTGAACACAACGAAGAATCTAATGCGAAACTGGAACTCGAAGGGTGTTTTGTCTCCTTTTATTCCAACAAGGGCCGTTTTCCAGTGAACGTTTCCTGAAGTAAAAGTTACTCCAGGAAACGTAGCATATTCACTTGATCACGAGTAAAATATCACTATATAAATTTTTCCCCTAGCCGTTCATCTTTGCTAATTTGAATTACAGCATTTTTCCATTTCTTGCAAATACATAAACGCAAAATAATGGATATTACACATCGACTTCAAAAATCTGACTTTTGGTCGGAGTGAAAGACCAGAAATGTCAAAATTCTATAATTTAAATCAACGAAGATCGCAAAGATGGACGACTAGGGGCAAGTTTTAAGTAGTGATATTTTACTCGTGTTCCAGTGGTTTTAGAGTAAACGCTTCAGAGTAAATCTTACACTAAAGAGTAACTTTTACTCAGGGATCCCAGGCCGCTTTTACTTCAGTAAACGTTCACTTTTCGTAAACGGCCTTCGAGTTCGATTTTCGCGTTCGGTTCGTCATTGTGCTCAAGCCCATATATATCTTCATGATAACGCACCTGAACCCCGGTATAACCTGCCGGCCGTTTCCACCCTTACATACATATGTACGTTCTATGATTTCCGCGTATAACTGCGTTCAATCTAATCGCACCCTAACTATACATATGTACATACTTAGTTTTTATGACCGGGTCGTTATTCAGATCAAGCTAAAAACGTATATATGCATATATAGGTGATTGACATTTGACAGTTAAATTTTAAATAAGAGTTAGCATTAAGCTCTACAGAAATTTGACTGCAAAGAACACATAAATAATTTACCTGCTGGGTTTAAATCAAGCATAAGTTTTGCTGTAATCAATAAAAATTGTAGAAATTTGACAGTCAAAACATACAAACCGTTGACCTGTCAGATTTAAGTAAAATATAAGTTTTGGAGTAATGAAACAAATGCATTTTATAACACAGTGTAAATAAAGTAAAATATGTTTAATTGTCTTCTTTTTTCAAGTATTTTTGTTTTCTTTTTTTGTTTTAATATTGGGGTTTATCATATATTTATAATAACGAGCAGTCATACAAAATGAATATGCCTTGGTAAAAAATGGAGCATACGATACTCTTAAATTGTCTAATTTCACTCTTTCGTTACTCCTATCATTTGATGAAATATCATTTAAAACAAATTTAGACAAGGAAAGTTAAATTTACGTTCTGATTTTTACTAGAGTATAACTATAGTTTCGACTAATGATTAAATAGCCAAGTTTCACTTAAATGTGATAGAATTAGTGTATTCTGATGATATGAAATAATTATGCTGTTATGAAGAATATAAAATATCAACATTGTAATTGCAACAAAGCGTGAATGGTTAATACGTCATTTCAGTAGTCTGCTAGTGTATGTGAACTTCAAAATACAAAATGAAGGGGATTCTTATTTTTGATCACCTAAATGATATTCTATTTACTAAATGCAATAAAAAGTTTGCCGATCATATTCAAAAAATGGCAAAAGATCAAGGTTTGATTAATGAGAACAAAGTGAGTAGTTTTATAACTTTAATCTTTTATTATGTCTTCCTATGTCCTCCTAAATTCATTCCACAATTAAATTTATGAATTTGTACAGGACGAATATTTAACACACTGCCAGGCCAAAATAAGTCCAAATATCATCATACAATTGTTTAGTCCAATCATTACGTCTCAACAACTTATGGCTTCTCAATTTGGTAACTCGTATACATCAATGAAATGCCAAAATGGTATAAATATGGTTTTTGATGAATATATGGGTTACAAATTTATTTATATTGCTACTGAGAAAATTGAACTGATGCGAAGAACGTTAGGAATATGCATTTCTATAGTGCGTCATCTCTGTGGACCTATAGTGTCTATGTGAGTATAAATATATATTTATTTTTAGAACTGATCTTAAATCAATTAAAGTTTATGACAAAGAATAGACGATTTATTGTTTATGTTTAAACATAATTTGAAGTAATTTATTTTAATCGTCGAGTATAATATGTTATGAAAATTGCATCATTTCTTTTATCACAAGATAAGGTTAATCTTACTCAAGACTGTTAATCTAATAAGGTGTGGTTGGGACATTTATTGTATTCCTCTTTTACAAAATTTAGAAAAAAAAATTAAGAAAATTATTTCCTACTATAAATTCTAACTGAATACAAAAGCATTGACGCAAGAGCTTATGTAAGAAGTTACAACATTACGCTATATGTGAAAAGTAATTTTAAACTACCATATATCTGTACTATTATACCCTCTTTTAGAAGGAAGCAGTGTCTTTAGAAAGATGATGAATTAAATTTAGTCAGTTCATCGTTAAACAATGTTTCTTTTCTCATTATTAATAAGACTCGAAATACCTAATATTTCATAAATATCTTGCTAAAAAATATTTATATAATATTAAATGTGGTAAGAAACATTTTTCACAATTGTTTATGTAAATTTAATTTGGAATTTTTCCAAAATTTTGGAGCCTTTACAAATTTGGAAATTGAATATTGCCACAGAAAAAATAAGGTAATTGCACGAAGCATGTACAACAGTAAAATAAACTTAGATTGAAGTAATCAGAGTTATTAAGAAACGAAATAATAATAAGATATTTTTGTAATAATGATAATTTTTTTAGATTGAATGTTATATTTAAAAACGACTATTACAGTTCGGTAGGTAATACAGGGATCTCTCCTTGTTTACCATTTTTACACATATGTATAAACTAGTTTTACATATGTATATCCACTATTGGAATCCCATATATATATATATATATATATGTAGTAGGCTTTTTTAAGGTACCTATACCTAACTGTAATAAGTCACTTCTTAAATATGACATCTAAAAACGTATTACAAAAAACGTTTCGTTAAGAAAAAAATTAATTAATCAACAACGACAATAATAATAATAATAATAATAGTAATAAGATAATAAAATAAATATCAGCAGTGAAAGCACTCAATATCAGACAGAAATATATATATAATTGAATGACTATTTTCGTTAGTGCAGTGACGAGACACAATATACGAACCCAGCAGTAATCGGAAATGCATTGAAAGGTCAAAAAACGATTTAAAATGGATGCAAGTGGATTGAAATTGATTCATTTTCTATCCATTTTAATGCACTTGAATCCATTTTAATTCGTTTTTTGACCTTTTAATGAATTTTCGGTTACTGGGAACCCAGTATCACTTGTTAGACATGTTTTTATTGTAAAGATGAAAATTTTAAGTAAATAATTTCGCGAAAAGTGATCACAGCGCCATCTATGCGTATTGTTTTATATTTTTCCCGAAAAGACATTTCAAATGAGCCCCCACTGGATCCATCCTGCATTTAAGATTTGTATCCCCCTCGTGCTCCAAGTGGTATCCTACGTTTTTATTTTTATGAATGCTATGCGACCATTTCTAAACCTTTAGAACACCATATATATTAATTTTCAAACGATTATTTTATAACGAATAATATAGGAAATATTTTTACAAACAACAATCATATTTACAAGACCTTCTCGAGCTTTTAAGGGACATTTTTCCATCACATTTGTAAAATGTCATGATGCCGTGATTATTTTTTAGTAAACTATATATATGATAAATTAAAATGATTATGCTGATGCATTTTTTTTAACTTGCTTGACCGCTATTTTTGTAATTGTTTTAATAATTAGTATTGGTGGTACGGTCTCTGGACTTGAATAATTAATTCAATAAACAATAGTTTGTTCTTTCTCATAACTATAAGAAAGTGTTGTGTAGTGAATTTATTTATAAATTTATAATGTATTTATAAGACAAATATCGTCTGTATAAACAAAAAAAATGCATCTACAATAAATTCTGAAGAGGGCCAACATCATGGCCGAAACGAATTAAATATTAAGTGTTAATTAATTATTCAAGTCCAGTCGACCGTACCACTAATTATTAAAAAAATTAAAAAAAAAAAAAAACTACATGATAAGTAATTAAAATGACAAATAGGAAATAATGACTTATATTTGCTTCTTTTAATGTGGTGCAGTAGAAAGTGCTAAGTGTTGAACGATCACGTTTCGAATTAAAATGTTTAAATCATCATGGTATTATTTGTAAAAGCACACATATATATGAGTGAATGCTTATGAATAAATTATTATCAATCAGTATAGGTAGATGCATATCGATATGAGTTGTTAAAATAAAAAAAAAAATGATATATTAACCAAATCCCATAATATTAGTCAAATTCGAAATAACGTCTTGTGCTATTTGTTCATAGTTGATTTTGGTATATACATATTCGTATATATACGAGTGCATTATGTTAAAAAATTAATCAGATCCAATTTATATTATCCAGTCTACGCACATTTTTAATGGCTATTTTCGTTCGTGAGCTACAGCGCGTAGAAACGAACGTTCGTACGTGTACAAGATCACGGACATTACGGAGTTTATGTTTCGTTCGTGAGCTACAGCGCGTATAAGCGAACGTTCGTACGTGTTCAAGATCACGGACATTTCGGAGTTTATGTATTGCGGACACTATATATATGCGGTTCCATATACGCGAATGCGGCTTTAAAAAAAAATACAATCATGGTGAATTGACGAAAAAATCTGGTCTATGAACGTTGAAATCAGTTGTGTTCTTCACTTTAAGAAAGGGGCCTGAAGTCCGAGAATAGGAAAATTGATGACCTCCCTGTAAACGGAAACGTATTGAAAGTTAAAAATACGAATTCAAACGAATTAAAATGAATTAAAATGAATTAAAACGACTGAAAATGAATTCACTTATGAATTCACTTAACGCGTACATGAATTCATTTCAATTCGTATTTTTAATTTTCAATACGTTTTCGTTTACTGGGCTATGCGGTCTGGATAGAGTAATACGGCGTTAATGAAACAGAACAAAGCAAAACAAATTTTAACGAAGTTAAAAATCTGCAATTTTTCGTTTGGTACACCTATTGTCCATCGAAGCAATATATTTGAAGTATTTTTATTTTTAAAATTATAATTTTATTGTAATCTTTTTAAGAGTGACAATTGCTTGAATCTGCATATTGTTTTCTTAAAGACGACATTTTGTGCATGCATTTTCAAGGATACCATATACCTATTCGAAAACAATTTTTTGTTTTCTTCAAAATCCTATACCGGGGGTTTTTGAGGGTGCTCTTTCAGAATTTGGTATTGGTTAAAAAAAAAAAACTTCAATAACAATGTTAATTTTGCAATTTAAAACAAAAAATGTGATTTTTCAACGTGATTTTTTTTCAGTCTTTTTTTAAAATTTTTTCCCTTATTTATTTAATCAACACCAGGAGTCGTGGTCCCAATGTTTAAACATTCTAAACCCATGAATAGCAGATTTTTTATTGCTCTGATTTGTCCAAAATGGCGGTTGTGTACCGTGGAGCCATAAAAATGTTCATGAATTTTTTACTCCAAAACTATCCAAAACTAATCCAAAAAAAAAAATTTTTTTTTCTACAATTAAAAGTGCTTAAAATTACCCAAGGAACACGTATGAATTTTTTCACAATTTTTTGGACCACTTTTGGAATTTCGGAATGGGACCATATTTTGAAAAAAAATTCACACGTACTCCTTGTATAATTTTAAGAACTTTTTGTTCAACAACATTTTTTTGTAAAGTCAGTCCTTATCAACTAAAAAAAGTCAGATTTTTTTGAGTCTTTTTTGATTTGAAAAATTTGTTATTTCTACTGATTTTCTTTGTTAGGTTTCGTTTTTTAATTTCTATTGGTTTTTTTTTTTCTTTTTATACGCAATAAAAAACAATACTTTTTATATGACTTTAATGATTTTTTATGCTATACATAAATAAACATTGAAAACGAATAACTCTTTGTACATTAATACAAGTTTTTTACGTTTCACTACTTATTATAAGAAATATGCTGATGCATGTTTAAAAATTTTTCTTGACCGCTTGAGATGACATTTTTTAACAAGGTAATAAGTATTGGTGATACGGTCTCGTTTGACATTAAAAAACTATGTATTTTACGTTTTGGCCATAATGTTGACCCTCTTCAGAAATGTATAACCGGGATAACATTTTGTATGGTTTTAAAATGCAACTGTAAGTTCCTTAAGTAATCATTATGTTTAATTTTTTTAATCTACTGTTATATTTGTATGTTTTTTAGACAATAAATTTCTGGAGAGTCAACATTCTGGCCGAAACGTAAAATACATCGTTTTTTAATGTCAAACGAGAGCGTATCACCAATACTTAACTTCTTAAAAATGTCACTACTTATCTCAGTTTTGTCAACAAAACTTGCATGAAATTACACGCTATTAGACTCGACATTTCCAAATTAGTAGCAGAATGCGATACGCAGCTTACTTTTTACCAGATATAGTAAGCCCACTTGTGAAAACGTATATTTATTATATAAAATAAAATGTAAAAGCGTGAAATGACAAAGTATATGAAAATTTATTTAAGGTCGGTTCTTGAAAAGTGTTCAAGTACAAATTTATTTCGCTTTTTATGATTAATTGAATGAATGATAAACACTTAAATGACAAACTCTTCTTAGATTGAAAACAAGTAAAGAAAAAGTACGAGCGGTGTCTCTTCTTCTCGACGCTTGGAGTTACCTAAGACAAAAGGAGCAATGCTTCCTCACTGAAACAGTAGAACAGCTCACCGTTAATTCCAACTTAGCCACAGAAACATTAAAAATTTTAAATGATGCCTCGGAAATGTTAAAGGCTCAATCTGAATTTTCTAATATCCACGTTTTAGTATTAGTAGAGCACAAATTTCTGTCTCTGTACTCTAGTAAAAATGCGCAGGATTTGATAGCATCAGATATATTAATGATGATCTTACTGTGTCACGTGGCGAACAGAAGAAATAAACAATGCGATAATTATACGTGTAATGTGGGTCAGGAGGAAACGTTCATCATTCAAAGTAATAACGAAGAAAACGGAACAATGAAGCATGCCTGCCAAAATTCAGCGGATGCAATGAATTTAGTTGGTTTGTATAAAAAATAAAAATTGATTCCTTTCGCTTTTATCCAAAAATGTATAGACGAATATTCCACCTTTAGCAATATTTATAGTAATACTGAATGTTCTATTTACAACGTAGAGCGCATAAAGGGAAAAAAGCACGTATAATTAAATTTTAATTTAATAATTTTGATCAATTACAGTAGCAATAATTAGTGCATAAAAGCAAGTTAGTAATTTGTTAGTCGCGCGATGTAGATTTGTCTTCGGTTAAGCATCACTGAACACATTCATGAATTATCTGCTTCCATATTATTTAGTCAAGGCGTTGAAACGAACATGTATGTCTTATTTTTCATTAATGTTCAACACCGTTAACGTTATATCTGCTGTCCTTTTTCATGCGTAAGACCCGACCGGCGCTGTCTTAATGTGATAGAACATGAATTATGAAAAATGTTTTTGTGAATTCACTATCAATTATATGATTCAATTCAATTTTTACAGGAGGTTTGGGAAATTCTCCTACAAATGAAATTTTACCAAACGTTGGAGATGAATCCACCTGTACAGGTGACGTTTTATACCGTCAGCTTGTGTTGCTCGGTTCTGAAGAAACGGGTCACACTGCAAACGCAATCCACATTTCCGAATTAGCTAAAGGCATAAATTTAGTAACAATTGTGGAAGTAACAAACGTCCCCATTTCGTCGGGATTATACGACAGTTTTTTTTATTTAAATTTCATAAATGGTTTACAATTGCTACGAGATATTGAAGAACTGAGACCGGCTTATGAACACTTGGAAACAGCAATAAAAAAAGTTAACGACGGAATTAAGAAAAATCGCATCAATATCAACAGCGACGTAGACCTTTGTCAAAGACGTTTGCAAGTAAAATGGGAATTTATTAGAAAAAAGTATAGCGAACTCATCAAATCTCGAGATCCTGAATTAATTCTGCAGATTGAAGCAAATGTTGGGAGTTTTCTAGATGCTCTAAAAGATCTCCTAAATGTCACGTGTTTTAATGATAATTTCCTAGAGAAAGGAAATGATGCAATAACGGTGGTCAGTAGACATGTTGCTCGGAAACTTAACGATTTTAGTGATTTCTTGAAGGTGAAAGCTTTGAAGAACTTTACACTTGGATCATATCCTTTTATAATCATACTTAATATTAAATATTTTGATCTTAAGACCTTAATCTGAACTTTGTAAAGGAGAGTTACAAAAGTAGTTAGTTTAATGGAAAAACAATTGTTTTAGTCGTTTTAAAATGGAACACAAATTTGGCTGGCTGAAATGGCCCGCCGAATGCCGAATCTATTTTATTGTAAAGTATAGCTATATGAAAAAAATCAACAGAGGTCTGTATGCTTTTGTTTTCGTATAATAGCAATGCGAAAAAAACAGTTGAGAACCCCTAATTTTTCGAATCCGCTGCTAGCTACAGCTTCATCATGGCATGATCTAATTCAAATAAGATCTATAATATCACGATAAAACCCCACAGACTAAAAATAGTCGGAAAATTCTTTTACTATAATGTAACTGAAAATAGCGATTGTGTAACGTTTGCCAGAAAATGACTAAATTTTTCATATAATTGACAGCATTGAAGATAATGTAAATCCACATTGTTTCTTGATTTCGTTATCCTTTTAAACGGCTAATAATGAGTCGCTTTTTTGTTCAAGAAGATCTGAACGAAAAATTACGTCTATATTTATTGCATAATGTATTATCCTGTTTAATTACTTTTTCCTTAATGTAAGAATTATTTACAAGGACTTCTTTAACCATCAACAAATATCTAGAAGAATTTCCTGGTCTGGTTCATTTTATTTATATTGACAGAACAACTCACAGGTTAACAACGCCTACAATAGATTTTAGTAATCCAGAGACTTTGTCATTAACGACCAATAAGGTATTTTTAACATAATGTTTCTAACTTTACAATAAAGTATACCAATAATTTACTTCTATTAATCTTTTAATTAATTATCATTTAACCACATAGATTTGGGAAATGGTGGAACAAAGCAGGATACATATGAGTGAAGGTCACATATCAGTTATGTGGAAAGATGCGACGTTCAGTTATGCGTATTTTCTGTGGTTTGAAGATAGTTCGGTAAGTTCCGAGAATCTTATTTTGAGGTACCTATATTTCCATACGTTATTTATATGGAACGAGGTTTAAACTACACTTTTGACGACGACGTATACTAATCGAAGCGTTTAACAATGTTTATAAGAGTTTGTAAAAACTTAAAACTCGGGTATCTCTTGGCTGCAGGGCTAAATTAATAATTCAAGATCCGGAAGCTGTTTATCCTAAAATCATTTTGTTGAGAAATCTTGAAATAAATTATTGTGATTTCTGCAAAGTACAGTTATACAGCATGTACTAATTTATACGTGCAATTCGTTGTAATAATTTGTAATGTGTACATACACATTTTTTAGCTTTCTTCATTGATATGATCTACTTTAATTCAATAAGATATCTCTGATTTTCGAATGGTTACGTTAGGGGGCTGCAAATCTGATCACATTGCCCTATATATCACAGTAAACCAAAAACAAATGAAGATCCAGAAATGGAAATAAATGAAGTTAAAACATTCGGAGAAATGTCGTGATAGGACGACCTAGTAAACGAAAAGGGATTGAGGGGTACACAAATATAGGTTTCAACAGTGAAAATCGAATTCTTTTCTATTCATAGAATTTATTTATTAATTTATTTATTTATTTGGAATGGAAAATGGATTTATTTTATGATCCCTGCCCTCATACCCCCATTAACTAAACCAAATTCAATCGCCCTACTGTGTGTCTGTAAGACACTATTGTGGTCATTCTATAAAAGTACGGAATAATAAATAGTTGAAAAATATGAAGAATGTTTACCGAAATAACTGTTAGAAAAGAAAAATATGCATTGAAATGAATTCATTAGAGTCAAATTTTGAATATAAAAATTAAGAATGAAATTTATATTCAAACTTCAATGCTTGTAACATTTGATTTTCATAACAATTTAAGGTGGCTTCGGCGTTTGGTGCCGTATGAAGTGCGGGGCACCGTGGGTGCATGCGTAACTTTCATACTAATTACGACTTATTTTTTCAAAAA